>JAEIFU010001673.1:0-61478 GCA_018904235.1 Lordiphosa stackelbergi | reverse complement strand
TTCCCTTACATTAGTTGTAGGATGGAACCTCTTTGTGATGAAGATAATACTGGCGAAACCGATTCGGATGATTGAGAATAAATACTGTTTACATTTA
Organism: Lordiphosa stackelbergi; assembly: GCA_018904235.1. Lineage (NCBI taxonomy): Eukaryota > Metazoa > Arthropoda > Insecta > Diptera > Drosophilidae > Lordiphosa > Lordiphosa stackelbergi. The sequence goes on along the minus strand of JAEIFU010001673.1, from coordinate 61,381 downwards.
GATTCTGAATTTAATGATTAAAAATATATACCTAATTAAATTGTGTGTAATAGATTAGCTTCTGTAAATATTGCATTTATTACATCATCCGTTATATGGCAGCTATATAAAATAATAGTCTAAATTGAACAAAATTTGTTAGGACACCTTGGGAGTAGGGTTGTCGATATTTCTCAAAATATCAATATCGATAATATCAAAAATCTAATTTTTCAATATCGATATTTGATATATCGAGCCCAAAAAAAATCGATATATCAATAATATCGTTATTTTCTGAAAAAAGCTGAAAAGTTATTTTAAAATCGTCTACACCATAAAACTTCTAATGTCCTAATTCCCATTTGATGGATATGAAGTCACATATTGGCCGTAACATACTATTCAGCAGAACAACTTGCTTCCTGACCATTACAAATTTGCAATAATGTTCCTACTAAAGTCGAATGATGCGGCATCATAATATCCAATTTGAGGTATCATGATACAGGATCATATAATATGTAATAGTACGCAACTTTAATATGATATTGCTCCCTCCAACAGCAGAAACTATTTGATGAATAATTTTTTTCTGATTCCTGCTCAGGGATCAATTATTCTGCTGAACACGACCATTGACGCTTTTTATAGAAACACAGAAAAAAAGATCCCCGTAGAATGGATATTCGAAATATCCACTTTAAGATCCATTTTTTTAAATATCCTTTTCACATTTTTCAGCTCTTTTGGATGAAGAATAAAGATCAATGAAATATTTTTTTTCTGATATATCATTTTTAAGCGAAAATAAATCGACTTTGGAAAAAAACCAATGGTTCCCAAAAAGGATGGACTATCAGCCAAATGGATAAAAGTAGAATATCCGAAGGATAAAGAAAGGTATCCTGAGAATCATTAAAAACTATCCTTTTTTTCTCAGTGTATAAATAATAATTGTTTGTTGTTCTTTACCAATAGCTGTTTGACAATGATTTTAGGAAAGTCCGCTGCTTAATGTGTTTGCCAGTCATTCTGCTGCTTTGCTTATGTCATTGGCAAATTTGACTTTCTGACTTTCTCTAAGTACCCGTTCATCTCATTTGATTAGTTCTCAGATAAGTTGGTTGTATTACCAGGTGTTTTTACAGTCTTTTTACATAATGTGATCGTGGAACAGTTATTGCTCTTTTTTCAAAGTGCTCCTAAAAGTTCATTTTTTTTCTACAGAACGACCAGTTTCAATGTTGCAATGTGTTTGCAATTTGGTTTTGATATATCGTTTATAAATATATCGATAATCGCCAATATCGGCTCAAAAAATATTGTATCAGAATAACCCTTATCGTCAATTAAAATATCGATATATCGATAAAATATTGACAACCCTACTTGGGAGCCTAAAATACGTGTATAAACTGAATTTTAGTTCAATAGTTTAAACGAGAACGTAAGTTAAAGTCGGCTGTAACCGACTTCGATATACCCGTTACTCATGAAAAGAAATGTTAAACAGAGTTCCTGCGTTCCTGAGGGGTGAACATCCGAAAAGTATGCAACATCTTTTAATCGTTTATATGGCAGCTATATGAAATAATAGTCCAAATTTAATCACTTTTGGTAGGACACCTTGTAAGCCTGAAATACGAGTATAAACTGAGTTTCAGTTTAATAGTTTGAAAAACAACAAAGTTAGTGAAAATCGGCCAGATCGTTTATATGGCAGCTATATAAAATAATGGTCTAAATTGAACGAAACTTTGTAAGTAGCCTTTGGGGCCCGAAATATGCGTATAAACCAAATTTCGTGCAGAAATCTTTATAATTAGACTTTATGCTAAAAAAATAGACTTTGGGGCCATTGTGCGGTCCATAAAATTAAAGGGAGATTTTAAGTTCTGTAGTTGTCCCCTCTCTGCATTCCATTCCTTGAAAGCTGTGAATTGAATTGTGTGCTTTTTATAGTGCGTTTACGGTATATTATTCCAAACATTCTGCTGTTGGTCATGTAACTACTGTTATTATCGTCTGTGTTCGTCGATGTTTTCTAAACAAACTTTGGTTTGTCAAACTTAAATTGTTATGAAAAACGGTCAACCATATTCGAGTGCAAACGATTGTTCGGTAAAAAACTGAGCGGTTTGCATCATTGCAGCTAATTGTGAATTGTTTTTATAAATGGATGGTGTTAAAAAAGATATGCATAAATGAAACATGACTGGAACATGACATCAATTAATTAATTTAATTGCTTAGAAAGTAAATATTAATCTCACTGTAACCAGTTAATAAATAATATTTTCTTCAAAATAGTCTGACAAAATAAGTTCACGCTTTTCGCCATTTCCAATACATTCAGTTCGTAACGCGACTGTGAATCCCTTTAATGCCATTAACGGCTTTTCCATTGCGTATAATTACGGGGGTTGTGTCTATACAATTAGAGTCAGAAGTTTTGCCTCTGGCTTATTCACGCCTTTAAATTTGCATTTACCCCACAACAGACGTAGCTCTCATCCCGCCCCCCTCTTCCTCTGAAAATGGCGTAAGGCTACCATGTAAATCATGATGCCAGGGAGTTGACAGCAAACAGGGAGTCAAGTCGAAGAGTTGTGCTGCGCTTAGGAAAATTCGTCAGATTCGCATAATTAATTGCAAAAGCTCTTACCAGAGCTTATAGCCAGGTCCAATGCTGTGGAATTTTGATTGTGTTTGTGTGTATGTGCCATGTAGGAGGAACAGGTAGGGGAAGTTGCTGTAGCGATTTGTGAACGTAATCAGAAATGGTGTATCACCCCTTTGACTATACACCTTTTGGCTTTAGACAATTCCCTGGCACACATAATTAATTGCTTTTGTCATTAAACGGAATCTTGACGACGTAGACGATGCCTCGTTTCTAATTTAATGTAGTGCAATGGGAAACACCTGAGAGAGAGTTTACCTACTTCAGAGCAGGTCGTTGTCTGTCGTCGTTGATGTTGATTTGTGATTTATGAAGATTAATTTATTGCTAAATAGTTGAATATAATTTATTTAACATTGATTTTAAAAGCGATTAGTTTTGAACGAAGGGCTTTTGGTGGGGTTTAAAGGAGAAGGGTGAAGGAAGGAGAAAACTCGGCTGGGGTTAAAAAGTGTTTTAAGGTCGTTTATGAAAGATTTTGGTTACTTGATTTTAGAAACGTCAAAGCAAAGTGACATATGTCGCAATTAAACAGTGGTTAAGTTACCGGGGGACTTACGGGTTTTCTGATTTCTATTTACACACTACTTTCTATTGACAAGGTCTCTATACGATTTGTCGATATAGTTTTTAGAGCAAAGCTCTTTTACGGACGTTCGACAGGAGGACTAAAACTATAAAAATTTGGTCATTGCGACAGATTTCTTTGGCTACGCATTTGTCTTTGCAGATTGTTGTTGCAAGGTTAGCCGATTTTACCATTTGCCGTAGCAGCAGGTGGGTTGAGGTGGAGTGGGAAGTGGGGTTGGGAAGACTGGCTGACATCAGGTCAAGTTGTGAATTTAGGGCCGTTTTCTCATGTTCAAATCAAAATCCACCTAGATTTTGCAACTAGGTGGTTTTCGTGCAATTGGTTGTCTCATGTAGATGGATTATGAGTTTGAGCATATGCACTACGGTCATACCGGCAGGTCTGAAAAGGCACTAAAAGTAAGTAGGCAGCCCCTTTAGACTCGCTAGTTTGTTGATATGTCCCTTGCGCGCCAATTTTAAAAAAAAAGAAAGCAAGTATTTCACAGAGGAGGAAATTTTTCTTTCGCAAGCACTTGTATCTATGGTTGGAGACTAAGAAAAAGGACTATAGCTAAGTTCACACAGGCAAATAATTTTGACAAATTTTGATGAAAATTGCTATATAGGACAAATTAGGGAACTTTTCAGCCTAATTTGATCAAATTAATTGCATATGAAACCATAGTTTAAGTTTTAAATACAGTAAAATCAATAATTAAGGCAAATTGAATCAAATTTTGGCCAAATTAGTTGCCTGTGTGAACTCAGCATAAGCAATGACCTAGGGCAATTAGTATGTATGAGCATCTGTCTCTTCAGCAATGTCTGCAGGTGTCTTGTATACCAAAGGCACATACAATATTTTCAATTTTTGGTTTAATTATTAACAATTCAGATTTAACTGTTTTTTGCAGCAGTTGTTTTTTAATTTAAAATTTTTTTAAGTGTGACCATATGCGCGCACTCATAAAAATACTTAATATGAATTGTCATGTACATTGCTTTCAAAGCAATGAGGATAAAGTACATTGGTACGAAATCCATCTAGATGGTTAGCCTTGAACATGAGCATGGAGCAAAGAATAATAGAGAGAAAGATTGCTCACCGATTCGACACCGCATCTGTCAGAAAATTGTCAGCTGTTTGCTCTCATTTACGCTCTCTAGATACTTTTTGGTCAGCTGTTCGCTCTCTCTGGATACATTTGGGTTATGGTCGTCTCCCTCTAAGTACAGTAATTCCTACTGGCACTTTGAAGTACCTTTTTGGGCACTATAAGTATCTTTTTGGGCACTATCGTTTAGCATCAGCAAAATTGTTAAATGTTCTCGCTTCCAAAAACCGACAGGGCTATTCGCTTTTTTACTTAAAAATCCCTCATCATTCGATCCTCTTGATGGCAAAAATATTCGGTCGAGTTCCTAAATTGTTTCTTAGAAATCACACTCAACACTTACCATTTCCGATCAACCGGATTCGAAAACGGGAGCAGGTATAACGGAAACTTATATAGACTGAACGGTTGCGCAGTCAACACCAGCTATTCGCTTTCACTTACGCTTCCTGAGAGCTTTTGGGAATATGCCCATCTCGCTATAACCACTGTGATTTTCTATGCGAGCAGTATGAATCTCAATGCGGACTCAAAATTGAGAGGCAGTGTACATTTTATCTCTAATACTCATTGCTCCGTGATTTATTGACCTGGAGCCCGCTAAAACGTCTGATGATCCAAGCTCGAATATGATATTATCAAGCCTCTAAACTTCCATATATGAATAAAATGTTTAATGGCCGATTTCTCATCTTATGTTTCTCGTAGGGTAATGACAGAGTAAATTGAGCGCTTATCTGACACATAGCAGCTGTTTGGAAGAAGAGTAATCGGCACTAAGTTTTTTCAATTTACTTTCATGTTTTCTCAATTAGCGAAGAACCAAATTATTCCTGAACCCCGGTTCGAACCCGAACCTAGGTTCACCAAACTTCAGAACCTGCTCCGTGAACCCGAACCCAGAAAATTTTGCAGGTTCGAACCCCGGAGTGAACCCCTGACGATTTTCAGGAGGTTTGCAGCCCTGATCAGAAACGCAAACTGCCATTTCAGATTTTAAACTTAATTACAAATCTGCCCGAGTCCTTAAAGAAAATGATTTCACATTTAAAAATTCAGTTAGGCAGTAAAACACAACCCTAATCTGTCTACAACAAATGTCGTTTTTCTCCAAATATTTATTTATATTAACAGTCGTCAATATATTTCTTATATTTCAGAAATCATAGTCCAAAATTAGTTGAAAATTAGTCATATTTTTTGCTCTTTCAAGCTTAAGTTTTTACAAACGACCTCTTGGCAGTTGTTTTCCATTAATTCAACACCTTCTTAGGTCACTAGGATCAAGCTTCTATCCAAATTGTGCCTGAACTTTTATTTTTCTCACTTAACAGTTTAACAGTTCCTCAAAAATTCTATTTGACAAAACGCAGATGCCGCACATTAACAAATGGGCATAAGGGTTGTGAGGACTTATGCACATAAACACTTGACAATATGACCCAAGGATTTGCCCTCCTTTCTTCCTTCTCTGCTAATTTCTTAAACAGATACAGTGTTTTGTACCCACTTAATGGTTTGTTTTCGGTTGACAACTTTTCGTCTGGTTTGGCACTTTACATTTGTTTGGCTTGCGGTTGGGCCTGGAGTGGATGGACAACTAACAACTAATTTAAAACAATTATGTAAAAAGTTTTCCCCAATTGCCGCAGGCGCATTTAAAGTTTTTATCTTTTTTTTTTGTTGCTACCAACTCAACCGCAAATGTCCGTTCGTAAAATTTAAGTGTAAATAGTTTTAATTAAATTTGTCAAATTATGACAGAAAATTCAGTTAGTGTCTCCCAAAAAAAGAGATATTGACACTTGAGTTGGTAGTTTATGAGGCAATTTAATTTGTCTTATATTTCCCTGCGTCCTTAATTTATCTTTCAGTTGACTTCCATTTGCCGGGGCTTTAATTAAAAACGAAAAAAGAAGGTAAATTAATTTTGTTTTCCTGATTTATACGTCTCTTGATTTGCGTCTTGTGACCTGGCGCTTGTGTTGAGCGCGATGAGTTATTGCCTTAAATCACGTAGAAGGTATAAACTCAGCAGACCAACTATGAATCCACGAGCAACGGAAGGCGGAGGCTGTTGCCTGTGAACCTGTTTATTAGTCCTCTAATGCACAATAATACTTAGTGCCAAGGGTAGGAAATTACTCGGTTCCTAGGGGAATACTTACCAGCCTGCCAGCCAAATGTGACCTCTGTGCCGCTGTAGCTGCATCTGTACACCGGGAGCTTGGTACTTTGGATATATTGAATTACGGGACACGTCTCGGCTTTCATGTGGCCAGGACTCGAGACTCGCATTGAAGTTAATTTGTGCTCTGTTGCCGGGAATCGCTGCTGACATTTCAACAGAGAGAAAGAGAGCATAAATCAGTTCTGTTTTTATTCACTTCACTCCTCACTTTACTTGATTTGCTGCCAGAATTTGTGCTGCGATTGGAAAGTGTTGCCAACACTCTGAAATCTGAAGCTGCCAAAATAAAAATAAATATGAGAATGCGATTAGGTGATGAATTCTAGAATGGTGAATCTATGAGCACAAATGGCCACAAATTTGTGAGCAGACAAAAAAAAATATTTAAGCCGCATAGAATTACAAATGACATTTGCGGTTTTTGGCCAGTTGTTCACATTATGCACAAGAAAAAGGAGTCAGGGAAATCGTCTATGGCTAAAGTTTTCAATAAGTGGAAGTTACTGTTGCAGATTTGGGGGTCTGTTCTATATTTCAAGTCGATTTTTGTGTCATATTGACAACTTAATATCCAATCCTTAAAGAATTTCAATAATAGACCAGCGGTGGGCAGGCCCTTGCTTCCATTGCTCCGAGATTTATTTGTCGGCAATTGGCTTCACTCAGACGCAAAAGAAACTGCGTCATTTCTAGGCGCCAATTCACACAAGCAAATCATTTGATCATCACCACCTGAAATCTTGCTAGTCTAAGCTCATTATATTTTTGGTCCGTTTGATCTTTAACACCCGTCCTCATAAATCATAATCTAAACTCATATTTATTTTCATTTGATCGATACATTTTCAAACTTTAACATTTATTATTTTAAAATCATTTACGAAATGTTGAAAATTCCCAATTTTTTAAGATGATTGCTGCTTTTTTTACCCGTCTTCAATTGCCAACTGTGTAACAAATTTTGTAAATTTCCAGGTTTTTGGTCCTTTTATTCTACACTTTCTAATAACCGGTCTATTTAACAATCTAAACTCATATAAAATTTTTTTAAAATTCCTCCTATTTTTTACCCGTCTTGACCGATTGCATTTATAAACTCTTCATGGCAATTTTAGCGGAAATTTTAAAATAAACATTATGTAGGCCTAAAAAGGCTTCGTTCGTTAAACTGTAAAACGGCCAAAAGATATTTACAAATAATGAGCTAACTGCCCTAAACAGAATTTCTTCTATTTTCGCTTGTAAGACCTCGCATTCGCATCGGACCACCTTTTTCTTGACTTTTCTCTAGTGGCAAACAAAATCCATAACATTTTAATTTAATTTTTTTACAAAAACTTTCAATTTTCAATTCCCTCAATGTAATGACAAAGCAATATAGTCTCTTTACCATTATTCCACAGACAACAACGCGTACAGGTCTCCCGCGCATTACAAATCTTATTAATTTCGACGGGTTGAACAAGTGCCCTTCCATTAACGGCGTTATGCCAGCCAGAAATCAAACAAAGTCATAAAAATTTGACACTCGCAAAGCTTCCCACAATTCGCACGCGTCAAGTGGCCCGCTCCTGGTGCAATCCGATATTGGTGCAACCGAAACGTCTAATCCCTATCCGCCCTTGCCCACAGCAGTGGAAACTGGTCATGGTGGTGGTATGGTGACTGGTGGATGGTGCTTGGGGTTGGTTAGAGCAAGCCTCTGTCTAATCAAAGTGCTTGCTCTGGTCACGTGCCGCTACCAAAAAAAAAAGCCAAACATGAACTGCCAGTGTAGAATATTCCCATGAAAATGGTTGCAAAGATTTTTTTAAGTGTTATTATGATTAGTTATTATTATTTTTGAACAAGTGCAGCAAGAGAAAGGCACTCGCAGGGCTAAATACCGATGAGATTTGTGAGCATACGCATTGGGAATTGGACTGATGGAGATGTGAGTGCGAGCTAACATTTATTCTAGAGAAGTTGGGATTGAAAACGGAATCTGTGAAATTAAAAATGTTTCTCTTACTGTCAGATAAAATATTAAAAAAAATTATTAAGTCAAATTTTTGATTCTAAAAACACATTGAATATATACTCACCGGAGGTCATTTGGTCACTAAAATAATATTATACAAAAATATGTTGGCTTTATTAGCCCAAAAGGCTTAGCCTTAAAGTCCGAATCTAAACCGAAATGTTTGGAGAGATTTTCTGAAAAATTGTTGAAAGTAGACTTTGTTTTTAGAATAAATTAAGTAAGTTTTATAAAAGTCTTTTTCTTAGAAGAAAAGTATTCAAATAATGAAAAAATCTGTTAAGAAAAAAAAAAAAGTAAGACTTAGAGTTCAACTGTTCTAACTTATCTGTACAGAAAACGAGAAAGGCAAAGCTAACTTCGTCTATACCGAAGTTCTAATACACGGACAGACCGACCGACAAAGCTTTATAAACTTAGCTATTATAAAATATATAACTTTATGTGGTCGGAGATGATTTCTTCTATGCGCTACAAACTTGTGGGCAAAATTATAACACACTTTTCAAGTGTATAAATATAAGTAACATCTTAAACGTTTAGCAGAAAAAGTGTGCAAAAGTGTGCAGTTCAAAACGTCGACATTCCATTCGTATTCTGTACAAAAGATCTTGTGTTTGATAGTCAGACAAACCTGACAATTGTAGACTTTTCAATATTTGAAAGTAAATGATTTGAAAATAGATGTGTATATGTACAAATGTATCGATATTTTAGTTTTAAAGTATTTTGATGGTCACACTTTATAAATAGAGGACGACGAGAGCGTGGAGTAGAGCGCAGTAATAGACATTGTATCAAAGGGGTCAAAATGGAGAGGACAAAAGAATTCGTTTGTGTTGGTGAACAAGAGAGCTCTCTTCAGACTACATTAGTTTTACTTGCAATGCAGTGTTCACCGATTCACACAACTATAACTTCAGCTCGCGTTTGCATTAAAACACGACTGACTTCGGCTCATATGAGCTGAGGATGGCCGCCTCTGCATTGTATAGAGCAGCGTGGGTCAAAGAGAGCGAGGCCTAAAAGTGAGAGTGTATTGGTGTGTGAAAATAAATCGTCGTGAATTTGCTTTGAACAATGACTTATCCTGGCAAGCAATTAAGCAAACGTTAGCAAACCAAGATTAAAGAAGTTGCTTTTGCAAGCAAGTCGTATGGCAGCCTACAACATTTAAAAAACACTTGCTAAGTGAGACGCGCATGTCGTTTCAACGACCGAGGAAATGAACCCTTCGCGCTGAATTGATCTTTTCTGCGATTATGGGCCTAATGGTAAAAGAAAAAATGTAACCTGAGCAAAGTAAAACTTGTCGTTTATTTTATATTCATCCTCATACGTTTTTGTTGAAGAGCGAACAAATGAAAAATCTTTCTTGAAGAAAGTATGCGGGCTTAAATTTATTTAATGTCAGAAGCAATATTTGAAAAAATTAAAAAAGATATTAATACGATTGTCAACATAAGTTTAACGGACAACACATCGAGCCTTCCGACACTGCCAAAGTTTGACGCAGTTTAAAGCTTTACTTTATGGCTAGATTACTTTACAGCTGTCGCCAATAGCTGGGGAAAGTGACTTTGTATGTCTCCTTTTCTAAGGAAAGGAAAATAACTTTTAATTAGATTTTCGAGGCGATCAAACTAACCAACGAACACTCCCAAAATATAGGAGCAAAACGCTTTCTTGTTCACTTACGAATACGTGTTTAATTAAATATAAAAAAATATAAAACTGTTTTGCAAGCGATTTCTCTAAGCACACAATGATGGTTGACTTTGGTCGTTTATAAAAGTCACAGCAGGTTTTAAAAGCGTTTGTTTAATTGAACGCTTACAAAACGCGAATTTTTTTATAAAATATTTTTTGGGGGGGTGATAAAACAAAAGAGGGGCGGCGTTCTCTGAGAGCAAGTCAGTTCCCTGCGGCTAAATATTTTAGTGTGCGTTGACACTCTGAACTGACATTGAGCAAAGACATGATGCAACAAAGAAGGTGAGGCGCTCTCTGAATACACTGTCAGGTCGCGTCTGAATATTTTAAGTGTGCAGTTGACAAGTTCTACTTGAACTGACAAATTGTGTGAGGCATTTCTTTTGTTTTTTTGTTTTACCGACGGGAGTTTAAAGGGTTTTTTCCCATTGATCGCAATGTAGTTTTTGTTTATTTCATTGCTTTTTTGCTCAACACGCATACTAAATTTGTGTGTTTGCAAGTCCTTCGTTCTGGCTCTCACTCTCCCGCTCTCTCCCGCGCTCTGAGCAAAAGCGCTTAGTTGTAAATGTTCGCTGAGCGCCTCACCTTCTGTGTTGCATCATGAACTGACCGCATCAAAGGGCAGCGACTGCTCTCTTCTCCTAAGTCTCGGCATGCGTTCGAATCGTATACGTGTAAATAGCGAAATGTCTTCTAGGGGGCTGTATAGAGAAAACAGTGGAGACAAAACGTATAGATAAAACATGGAGAGACTTTTGTAAATATGGAAGCCGAATTGATCGAGCAGTAAAAGCGTATGTAAATAGAAACCGTGTAAATAATAAACCGAAAGCACAAAAAAACTCCCGATTACAAATCAGGTATGGGGTAAATCTGAAGTCGTTTGACCAATCTGCTTCGCCGAAATGACGAAATTGGGTAAATCCTAAGTCTCTTACCAAATTCTTTATGCCGAAATACTGAAAGAGGTAAATCCGATGATTAATAAATACATATAGCTGGAGCTTACCGAAAGGCACATTCCGTGGTCGCCGTTACATGGCGAAAACCGTAATGTCAGTCGTTGGAGGCGGAAACCATCCCGTTGGAGACGTACAGATTGCTTAGGAGTGGTGCTCCCAAGCCAAGCCTCTGGAGCCGCCATTTCAACGCATAGTGAGGCCCAGACAAATAGCGCCGATCGAAATTCTGATGAAATACGTTCAAATCCGCAGTAACAAATACATGTAAACAATATTTCCGCCGATGTTGACGTTGATTCGTGCACATCTTCTTGCGTGAGCGAGAGGGAGATGGCCTTAATGACCCAGCTGAATGGCGACCGTGAGAACGTGATGGAATTCGAGTTGTCTGTGGCTGAGTTAAGGTAAGAGAATGGAAGCAGCACCTGGTGACCCACATGTGCAATGATGTCCGTGTTTTCTGGAGACCGTTCCGATTGTGCTTCCGTATTATATTTCTCAAAATTGGACGAGCTGCATCAGAAACTGATGCGTTTTCAATTAGTACGCCCCGCAGCCAGTATACTTTCCATCAAATATGCCATAGGATAAGAAAGCAGCATTTCAACCAGCGTTTTTTCGAACTCATAAGATCCGCTTACCGAAACAACACGATTACGCTGGAGATGTTGGATTTGTTGAGCTCTGATATTTGTGGCTTAGTAAACGACTTAAAAGCTGCTCATTGATTAAGTTTGCCACCTGGTTAATTTGCTCCTAACAGCAAGGATACGATTCGGGGACTCCGGTCGGAATTGAAAGCTTCACTATAACCCTTGTAATTTTTCATCTTTGGTTTCTCATTGACAACAATGTCAACAATTGTGGGTTTTAAAACAAATTTGCTAAGACTCTGCCGGCTGCTGTTTCCTTATGTGTGTTGCCCACACCCAGCCCTAATGCCCGACTTATGACACCAAAATATTTAACTGCTCAATTTTCAGGCGTTGCGCTTTCCACAGTCGACACAGCAGGGATAACAAGGGGTTACACTTGAATTAGTCCAGTGGGACACGGAGGGGTGAGCCCAGAGTTTTTGTTCCTGTGTAATCACGCAGCAAGACTCCGCAACAACAACGCAACAATTGCAACAATTGAGATATTCAATTGGCAACAACAGCCACCACCGAAATTGTATCAGCAGCAACAGCCACCCACCACCGGGACGAAGTTGGTCCCGCTGAGCGAGCGATTAGTTTGGGAAGCTGTCCGGATGTTACTATTGCGGTTACCACAAAGGATACGGGGGTGGCAAAAGCAAATCTCTCCAGTTGTGCGTGTTGTTCTTCACTTACAGTTGCACTTGAAATTGTCAGCAGGTGCTTGGGCCAGCATTGTAACAACATTTACAGTTACTGCTACAGTCAGTGGATGCGAAATCAATTTAACTGCATGATGGCCTTTTGTGTTTGGGCCATTAATAAACATTTCGTCGACTGTTTGTGTAATAAAAATGCAATTGCCATTAAGTGTCTGGGCGAGGAAGCAGCCAAATGTGTCACAACTGTGACGAACTGATGGATACTAGTAAATGACTAATGAAATGTACGGCAGGATGATGGTCAAGCATGCTACGCTGACTCAAAGCGACAAAACATCGAAGCATGAAAACTAATCCTTGTCTGATCCGGTTTGCAAATGTTGCGAATTTGAGTCCAAATTTGGCCCAACAACCATTTTGAAATCGGAAAAGTTTTGTGAAAGTGAAAATATTTACGATTCTAGAAATTTGTACTTTAACTGAAGAACTAAATACTTATCTCAAGTAGGATTTTCTTTTAGTTCCGATAAACTTGATTTAAGTCTGTTTCGGGATATTTGAAGTACAGTTCGAACTTTTTTAAATTTATCGTTTATGTTCGATAAACTCCCAAAATAAGTACAAAATAATTTTCCTCGAAGTCTATTAAAATAATACCAATACATTTTGCAAATAATTTGTTAATTAAAGTCAAACAACAAAGTTACTTGATCCCATAAAAATAGAAAAGTATAAAATAGGTACAAAATATTCTTGGCTTAAGCCCATAAAATTTTAACGTTACTCCTAATTTGTTTTTGAAACGAGGTTTCTGTATTTAATCAAATAAGACTAAAGAAAATCCAAAGCCCATGAATAAATCAAATACCAATATACATAATACCATACCATAAGTAAACCAGTTGGGAATTTTAAAAACAATTTTGCTTAAAACAAAATGGCACTTTTCGTTGCATGCTTTTTGAAGTTTGCATTGTGAGTTTATTTTGTTCTCAATCCAAGATATTTTTGTTTTTTTAATTTTTCGGCGGTTTTCAAAACATCTTCGGCTTATTGTAAGTAAGAAAAGTTCTTTATTCAAGAAAGTTTGTTTTTATTTCCATAACATTAACAGTCCAGTTAGATCCCTCCAAAACATACATTAAGTTTTAAGTACAAAACGTACAAAAAATTCTATTCCGATCGATCTATAACAGATGGGCCGCGTAGACATCAATAAAAATCAATAAAGTATTTCTCAAGAAACAAAAGCCTAAAGAAACAGAAAGAGAATGACTATTATTGCCTGCTGATGGGTGTGCCTGCTCGTGGCTGTCTGATACACACAAAATCGTTCGTTTTCAACAAGAACATCTACAAATTTGTTATACAAAACAATCTGCAGAGTTCTCGGTCGATTTATTTATTTAGTGTATTTCGCCAACGTATAAACTTAACTGGCTACTACAATAAAACTTAAAATTAACAGTAATGATTAAACTATAAGAAAAAAATCCCTAAGTATTTTCTTAACAGTAACATTGTTACTGTCAAAGTCGAACCGCATGCTAACTGGAAGACGATTATATATAAGAAGAGCTCTTAATATAGGATCATTAAGGGCATAATTGGCCCTGTGAGTCCCCACTCTGAATGGAACCATGGCACGCAAAGAACGAGGCGGAACATAAAAGGGAATTTGGGAAAGTAGGTTAGCACAATTAATATTGCCTACTATAATGTCATTTAAAAAAATCAAGGATGCAATTGTTCTCCTATCCTCAAGGGTAGAAATATGCATGAGGCGACATCTACTCAAATACGGTGGTAAGGGTTCGGAAAATTTAAATTAGCAAGTGCAAATTTGAGGAATCTTTTTTGCAAACGCTCCAGCCTATTCATATGAACTGCAGCGGAAGGATTCCAGATAAGCGAAGCATATTCAACTCTGGAACACTAAGGCAGAGTACAGACTCAATCGTGTATAAGGATCATGGAACTGATTAGAATTTCGCTTTACAAAAGCCGAGCATTGAATAAGCTATGGGGAGGATATAATTTATATGCTCAGAAAACTGAAATTTAGAGTCAAACAAAACACCAAACTAGGACTTGTACGTCGCCGTAAAGCGTGATGAGCAATAGTATAAGAAGTAAGAATCGGCAGCTCCATTTGCCATATGTTACATAGAAGCATTTGGAAAAGTTAAGAGGCAGCAAATTCCTCGCGCACCAGTCGGCAACAGAATTCAGATCATATTGAAGAGCTTCAGCATCTCTAAGATTTTTACCGTTTAGACCGTTTTGTACTTAAATTTAATGTATGTTTAGTTCTTAGATGAACTAATAATGTACGAACTGTGCGTTTTTAGTTTAAGTACAAAAGGACACGTACATTGAAGACAAATAGAACCTGTTCTTAAAATTCTCTCCGGAGTCCAACACTTTGGTTATGGCGCGAGTGTAGATTTCTAACGTACAGTAAATCCATCTTAGTCTTTAGTTAATTCATTTCCTGTTGATTTTTCCAGCCTTATTGGATTTAACAGCGGCAACATTTTAAGAACAAATTGGGAATAGCTTTGGAATTAAATAGACTCAAACAAAGAACATTTTGTACCTATATTAAGAACTTTTGTTTTTGTTTTAAGAATGTATTGGCGTTGACATTAGAATTTATAGGACTACAATTAAAAATATTGAGCACTTATTTAAAAAGTAAATCGGATTGAACTTAGGACCATTACCACCAAAAAGTAAGATCAAGAATATTTTTTCCAAATGTAATTAATACCGAAACATTGTTAAATCAAGTATGTAAGGGTTAAAAATCGTACTTGAGAAATAATTTTGTACTTAAATCAAATATTTTCATACTTACCGTACTATTGACACCGTTTGCGGGTGGTACTACCACTCTATATTGCAGGTATAGTGAATTCATAGGGGTCGTAGTTCAATCAGCGACGTATTCCGTGAAGGTCGTTCACAATCGGTTGTTCTGCCAGAAAATATCAATGGTGTGCGTAAACTGATAATGCAAGATCGACATGTGACATACCGTAAGATTGATGAATTCTTAAACATTAGTTCCACCAGCATATTTACGATTTTGCATGAACACCTTGCCGTTGGATTCCGCATTATATGACAATCGCTCAAAAAATGGCAAGGAATAATGTAATTATTCAACTCACTGTAAAAAACACAAATAAATGTCAAACTTTATTTTGGTATTACCAGATTTTAATTATTCACATTAGTGTTAGCAGTTCCCGAATTATACGAAGTGAGCAAAACCCTGCTAGTCCATTGTTTTTGAGTGTATGATTACATTTTCTTCAAATTGTTATGGCCTTTCCATGGAAATCTGAATTGAATGATTCTCGAAACTTAAAGTTAAAATATCGAACAAGACCAAAAGCAAATGTAAAAGGTTTAATTTTTTTCATTCAGTGTGCTTTTCGAGCCTGTAGACAAACAATCAGACGAATTTTATTTAAAGATCGGTTATTTTTCCCGTTTATAGTTTTGAACAGGACCTTAAAAAGAATCTTGAACTATTGAACGCAAACAGAAGTAACAATAATTAAATGTATTTTGTAGTTACCCAAATTTTTGGACTGGTAACTAACACTTGCTCTATCTACTACTTATTAGTGTGTGTTGGGTTTTGTTTCATGAGTAAGTGAACAAAAAGGAGTTGTTATACAGTTATTCAGATTGCTTTGAAACCAACGAGCATGTTTCAAATCCGATGAATACCAGGGATCTGTTAACGGCAGAGAGCTTTTTAAAATCTTCTTTTTTTTTGTTTGAAGGCCTTAAAGCTCGTTGACTAAATTGGTGGAATTAATAAGGTGAAACCGAGATAGACAGCGCTTTTTCTGTGTGTAAGGCCAAAGACAACAAATGATTTGCCGACTCTTTCTATTTCCCTCAGCAGAGGCTGACTGCTTCACCTTGTTAATTCCACCATGGTCTACACCATGTTACAACAAAGAATAAACGGTGCTCTTTCAGGGCAATCTCAGCTCTGTTCAAAACTTAATGATCATTTATTGTTAATATATTGACCCAATGAAGAGTTTTGAATGAAATGAAATGAATGTACTTATGTCAGGGGTAAGATAGTTTGATGAAACTAAAACTAAATACATCATCCGTGAGGATATCATAAAATTATTCTATTCATATACTATTTTCCACAAATATTCATAAAATCATTCTCTCGACCAGCTCTTTTCAATCATCACCCTTCGTATTTGCCCTTCTCACGACTCCCACAGCATTTCGGTAATTACTGTACACATCTTTCCTTTCGATGCAACTCATTACCAGCAATTACCCCACAGTGGCAATAAAAATTAATAGAAACTTGACATTTCCAACATTTCGAATCGTGGCACTTACATATGTTAATTTATGCAATGATCGATAACATCCTGCGATTTAATCAACAAACACAGTTTGCCGCTTGACTCGAAAGCAAAGCTCTCAGTCGTTGACCGCTTAGGTGATCGTAAATACGAGTACACACATGGATCAATCAATCTTTAAACGATCAGAAGTCACAAAATCAGCAACTTCCGTCCATGGGCATGAGTTGATCAACTGCCGAAGACAGATCTACATTTATTGAACGGCCAATGTGCTTTATGATTATTTATTCCATAAAACAAGGAGAAAAAAAA
The DNA here is from genome assembly GCA_018904235.1 of Lordiphosa stackelbergi. Taxonomy (NCBI): domain Eukaryota; kingdom Metazoa; phylum Arthropoda; class Insecta; order Diptera; family Drosophilidae; genus Lordiphosa; species Lordiphosa stackelbergi. Next base: position 44,166 of record JAEIFU010001673.1, on the reverse strand, counting down.
AGAACCATGCGGGTTCTTTGAACGAATTAAACGCAATTAGCGAAGGTACAGACAGAAAGAGAGAGAGAGAGAGTAGACGGAAGAGGGGCGCGATATCTGGCAGGATCTGTTTTAAAAGTCATTGTCAAAGTTCATGTAAGAACAACAGCTGCGCGAATGGATGCGTTTTTATCAAAATAAACTCAAGGCGTTCTTAATGCGAATTTATGGCTCGCCTTTATTATTAAATGGCTTTCAAACATGAAAATGAAAATCATTCAATGATGATGACTCAAGAGTTTTCAACAACTCTTGCACCCCTTTTGTGGCATTCTGCTGGCTAACAGATAAAACAATGTTTCTTAATTATATTTATCACACACAAAATGGGGTTTAATTCGCTGAAAATTGTTTCTCAAGGTATACGGGATGAGATGAATCGCTCAGATCTTTTAAACGTGACTGTTTCAAGGAATTATAAAGCCAACAAGTCACTGAGACTTTTTCGGTAAAAATTTAAAAATTATAAAAAACAGAAAAATATTTAAATAACCATTTTCAGGTCTTTACAGCTAATCCAAATATGAAAATATTAGTTAAAATTTAGGATTCAAGTGTAAGTCTTCAATTGATTTTAATGCTCAAACGCTCTTAAGGCTTTACTTGATTTGAAAGCTTACTCAAACAGCCAAGAGTGAGAACCATAAATATTTCAAAAGCAAAATATTTGCATTTGCAAATAACTTGTCAATAACCCTGGTCCAAAACTATGACAAGGCAGACAAGACATTGAAAGTATTAAAAAAAAACGTATGCATATGCATATCCAGCAACTCTTATGATTAACTCAAAAATGCTTATATATATTTTTTTATTCTTGCTATTCCCCAGAGTGTCCGGCCACGAAAAGGATATCAAGTATCACGTACGGAGACAAGGGTCTACGTTTGTGTCTCCGTCTCACTGACTCGTGTCGCCTTCGTTCTAAACAAATTTGACAATAAAAATAATAATGGCGAACGAACGAACATACAACTCGCCTCTTCTTTTGCTATTCCCCAGACTACAATTTGCACAGCGGCAACTTGTCTACTTTGCAAATGGACGCTGAAGTCAAAACCAATTTCATCAATAAAAAATATTTGTCTATATATATACTTGTGCTTTTCTTTTTTGCTTTCAATTTTGCATATGACAATTTGCGTTTTTTCGATTACAGGAAAATGAAGAGGAACTTACGTGAGTTAGAAGAAATGTCTGCCGGGCAAACACTTAGAAAATTAAATGAGCGAAAGTATACTGTGAGAAAAATCATGTTAAGTGTTTCAAGATCAAACAAATAGGCTATTCATAAGTAATTAGAAGAAATTCTTTGCATCATTAAAATGAGATTTGACAATTGGTCTTGGTCAAATTAATAAGAGAAGGTTTACGAATTTGGCAGGTTTCGCTTTGGTTTTTACACTGAAAAAAATATATGGCGGGATAAATTGAATCTTTTTAATAATAATAAGGCAGCGAGAGCGGAAAAATAAATGTCATATGGCTAATGGAGTGCATTGAGATTCCATTCCATTTGTGTCCAGTGCTTAGTCCCAGACCAGACAAAGCAGATTGAGAAAAAAATATATTAATATATCCTTGTTTTTCAAAAAACTTTAACGGACCAAAACCGGTAGATTACAGCGGAAGAAAGGATGCGGATAAACTTTAAAAAGTAATTAATCATTCTGTGATCAAATCGATGTTAGGAATCGACCTCAAATCAGTCGGGATTTACACGATAAAGCAAACTTCATGAAGTTTTCATAGCAGGCTAGAAAATCAATGCAATTCTACTAGATTTGTTATAGAATCACACTTGAAAGTCTCGCATTTCAAACATCATGAAGTTTGCTTCATCGTGTAAGTCCCGTCTTAGTCTCGAACATGCTTGCTTCAGCTTTGGGATGAAATTAAGTTCGAGCACTTGGCTAAATTAAATTTATTTTGAGATTAAAAAAAAATTTTTTTTGAGATTACCGCGATATATATATAAAAATCTTTCACTCTCATCAATCTACTACTATCATGTATCAGAAAAATCGAAATCATACCAAATTTCAGAAAGATTTTGATTTTTTGACTTTTATGATTGGTCTTAAGAGTTTTAAAAGACTGGTTATAACGAAAATGACATGGCTATAGCAAAGTCCAATATAATCTCTAAGATGCCGAACGGACATATATTGGTTTTGCACAAAGTTGGGAGCGTAAAAATCTGAAAATAGAATGCACTTGCTTGTGTGAGTAATGCTTGAGAATACGTGAGCACACTTACATTCGTCGGCTGTCGCTGTATGCGTACAAAAAACGGCTGGCTCTAGAGCGCTCACTCTCTCTGGCTTTCGAAAAATTTCAAGAGAGCCAAAAGCCAGTTGAAAAGCCAGCCCCGAAAAATCGTGTGCAAAAAAATCCTATGGCGTTACTCATCTTCATATTCTAATGTCTTCGGTTATAGCCTAGTCGAAAATCAATCATAGAACGAAAATCTATTTCGAGGAAAATTAAATTTAAGCCATTTTGATGGTAAACATTTATTAGTACTTTCCTCAATTGACTGTAAAGTCGCGACTTTGTTTATTTTTTACAAAAAAAAAAAAAAAATAAAATAATGCCGTCCACCAAACCGCTCCCAACTGTGCCTTTTTCAGGATGCATGGGCTGTTCCAGAACTGCCTCTTGCTGCTCTTCAGACCAAATGCAGCAATGCCAATGAACTTCGTCGCTGAAGACAATTTTTCTATTAAAAATTGGACATTCATTCAACTTTTATAGGGAGAATTTTGATTGAAAAAAAGGTGTGAGTGATACTAAATTAAAGGGCTTAATTTTAAAATCACAAACTCTCTCAATGGTATATAAATCAGCATGGGCACTCATTCAAAATAAGAAAACTAAAAAGGAGATGACGTACCAAATAACTCCCCACTAAGCATAATTGGTTCACTGTAAATACCCTGTAAGTTTAGTTACTGTTCAGTCACTGTTAAATCACTATTTAGTCACCACTTCTCACTACTTTCCCCTTTCTTTTACAGCATCACGTGACGCTGAAATTAAATATTACGCTTACTAAAACCTTTCCGTACCGATACTAAAGATTTTTCACATCAAAAAGTTCAATGATTCGCAAGCACTGTTCGTTAGTTAGTCCATTCATGGAGAAATGGCAAACCTTTTTCAGCAGTCTTGGAGTTGTCACATGCTACAAATCACGCGTGAGGAGTCAGCAAATTTACACTGAATAACTAAATATCATAAACGCGTATTGCCGAACAATTCAGAGCTATTTCTCAAAAGTTATTTAAGCGATAAACTTGATATCTGGTCTGTAGGTTGGAAATGAAGTTGTTGATTTTAATGGATCAGGACCGACATAGAACCGGTTAGGTTGGAAAAATAAAGTTCAATATTTTAATAGATCAGGACCGGTATCGAACCGGTTATTAACGGGTTCAAAAGTACTTCAGAGCCATATCTCAGATGTCATTTCTCATATTTTTTTGGATGATTACCAGCTCCATAGTCTAAGATCAATTTAATATTAAATAGATATTGTTAATATAAATTCTTTTCTTTATATTAATAAATGTCCTGTCCAAAGGGATACCAAAATCATCCAATGGATCATAAACAAATATTCTTCTTTTTCCTGTGTTGCTTGGTATTATGGAGTTGAATAGTTTAATGGATAAAGACCGGTATAGAACTGGATCAAAAATAGTTAAGAACCATATATAAAATTTTATTTAAGCTATAAAATGTATGTTTCGTCTGTAGGTTGGTAATATGAAGTTGGAAATTTTACTGGTTCGCTATCGGTTTTGTACTGGTTTAAAAGTAGTTCAGAGCCATATTTAAGAAATTGTTTAAGCTATGAACTGCAAACTTGATGTGTAAGCTGTTACTATGAAGTTGTCAAGATAGGTTCAAGTCCTTATATCTGAAATTATTTAGACTTTAATCAAATAAAAGTGGTCTGAAGGTTTAGAGAGTGGGTTCAAATGTTATTATCAACTTACAGCCAGTTCAAAAAAAAAAAAAATAAAAAAAAAAAAAAAAAAAAAAAAAAAAAAAAAAAAAAAAAAAAAAAAAAAAAAAAAAATAAAAAAAAAAAAAAAAAAAAAAAAAAAAAAAAAAAATAATAAAAAATTTTCAGATGGCGAACGTGATCCGCGCTAGCTTAAACGGTATGATTTATTTAAAAAAAAAACGCCATAAGTCAAAAGATGTCTGTCTTTAGAGGCCAATTTAAACTCAGATATTTATGCCTAATGTGGCCTTTATAAATCCTAGAGTGCCAAAAATTCAACATTTTTGTTTTCCCCCATATCTTGGAAACAAGAGCTTATAGAACAAAACCAAGGACACAGTGCACTGAACATCAATCTATATTAACCAGGGAATCAAACCGAAAAGAATTTCGGTTCCGGTACGTACCGAAAGTAATGTTTCGGTAAAAGGTTCTGTTTTGGTTCTGATACTGTTTTGATATTCGGTTCCGGTTCTGGAACCTGAATTTTTATTTCGGTATACCGGTACGTACCGGTATGGACCGGTAAAACTAACAGACATTTTAAAACTTAAGTCCAAACAATTTCACGTTTGTAATCATAAGATGATTAAAATGATATTTAATTAACAATGTCTTCACCAAACTTAACGTTACTTAAAATAAAAAAATAATTATTTACAAAGAAGGTAAATTAATGATTATTTGTTAGAAGCATGATAGAAATTCATATATAAATCGACTTGCTTTCCTCATTTATTTCCAATTGAACAGAAGTGGATAAAATAAGTTGAATATATTTCAGTTAAAGCAGTGACACATGTACTTTTCTGTTCAAGGGATTGCATCATTTTCAAACAGACTTAAAAATATCGGTTCGGGTTCGGGTTCCGGTTCTGAGTTTCAATTGGTTCTTTTCGGTATACGATTCCAGTTCAGGTTCCGGTTTGATTCCCTAATATTAACATAACCAGATAAAAACAGATCTGCACCAAAAACACTGTTGGGCTGTGTAATAATTTAGAAAAATACTATAGTAGACCCTTTACTCGTAGAGTATATAAAATATATATCTACAATGAAAATTGTTGAACAACCAGTATCCATAGGTTTGGGTGAAAATAGTATAACTTCGATATTTAAAATTGATGATATTTTGATATTTATTTGATGGAAATGTTACTTCTCTTCCAATATTTTTGTCGTCCTTTAAAGTAATATTATATATTAAGTTTTGTCCTCAAAAATCAACTTAATGTGGCTGCATCTTATTCTTGTACAATTGCTATCTTTACTTTGGTCACTTAACCTGTTTATAAACAACAAAAAAATATCATTATAAATGTTTTAAGAAAAAATGCAAACTTTATTTGTTATAAAGAAAAATTATTAGACATGTTCGAGTCAAACTTCTCGAAGAGAGGTTTCTGCTACCGAACGAAATGAACGAAAAAAAATTACCTGAACACGGATTTTTATCACGTATGACGTATCTATTTTTGAGATATAAAGATTTCTAATTAAACAAATCATGGTATGACTATACTTTATTAAATGATTTAAGTACCATATTTCGATTGTCTTTCATTTGCTTAGGAAATGCTTATCTCCTTCTTACGTTATTATCTGCTTCAGTTTTCTTATAAAAATATTTTGAAGTTTTTTCACCGACCTAAAAGGAAACCGCCACAAATAAAATGTCCGTTATCTTCCATTTAATTTGCTTAATAAATTTAATTTATTTGAAAACATAAAAATACTTAGAATTTAGATTAGTTTTTCAATTCTGTTCTTTTTTTTATGTATTATATAATGTAATTGTTGAACATTAAAATGAAAATATATTTATTTAGCATTTTTTGGTTTTTCATTGGTTGTTTTTTTACATACATACACATAATATGTATAAATAAGTTAAAATTTTATTAATTAGACTAAATTCATTGGAATGATATAATATCAAAATATTTGCATAATACAGCGCTGATGTTTTTTTCTTGTTTATTTTTAAATTTCACAACTATCTAGAAGCGAAAAACTTGGAACATTTGACATATTACGAAAGTACGACACGCACGATTTATATTCCTGTTAAATTTTGATTTTAAATTTTTATGCACAGACATGAAAAATGAATTGGAAAAACACTGGGCAACGATTTTCTGGGGGCTTAGTGTGAGAGGATTGATTCATTTGGTTTTTAAATCTTTGGTTTTTGGTTTTTTCTTTGTTTTGTTTGGCAACATGGAAAAGTTTTGTTTAAATTTTTTCGGGGGCAAAGGAAAATATTTGCCTTCTATTGCACAACGATTGCGATGGATTTGGTTGTAGTTGACGGCATTGGAGTTCTTCTTGCTGTTATACCAGCAACGAGACCTTCTGGCAATTCAATGAAGTCAACTGTGGCGACTGACCGTTCGCCACCGAGGAGGAAGTCACCGAATTGGGCTGCAATTGACTAACCGCAACTGAAGACAATCCAGAACCTGCTCCTGGTCCACCAGCTCCACCATTGCCCAGTTCTGCTGCTGCTGCGGCTGCGGCTGCCGCTGACATGAAATCGACTTTACCCAAATGCACACGCAGATCTGTGTGCTGGGTCTCCTTGTGACGGCGTAGGTCCACCTTCCGTTGGAAAGATTTGTGACAGAGTTTGCAAGAGAAGGGCTTGTAGCCGGTGTGTTTGCGGGAATGTGTTATGAGGTTGGAGCTCTGACTGAAGGCCTTGCCGCACACCTGACATTTGTGCGGTTTTTCACCTAAAAGCAAAGGGAGAAGAACAAAAATATTAGCAAAATCTAAAAATCGATAAGAACTCCCCAGCACAAAAATCTCGTTCAAGCAAAGTTCGCCATTTTAAGCACTCACATGCAAAAAGCTCTCACTCGTCGTTGTCGGGGTTGTCGTCATCCCCCAAATACTGTGTGTTCATCCCAGACAACCCGCCCCCCTTAAACCTCATGTAAGTCATCTCCAGTCGCTTTATCGCCTTCTCCCCCTCCGTCTTCGTCTCTCTGCACAGAGTTTTTAAATTTCAACTTTTTGGTTCATCTGTGTGATGTTTTGTGGTTTTCCACTTTAAGTCATTAAACAAATTTTCCGGCATTCTTGCATTTTCCTTTTTCATACTTTTTATTTACCATTTAATGCTCATTTTCATTGTGTTAAATTTTTTCATTACAGATCTGAGACAGAGAGGTTGAAAATAAAACATTTCTTTGCTGCCGTCGCCAAGAAATCTATCAAAATTTTGCTCAAGGAAAATTACAAGGAAAGATTTCGAATTCGATCATTCGATTATCAAAAAAGTTAACTGAATTTAAAACTTTACTGAGTTTTTTTACTTTAACTTTCAAACTATTTTCTTTATGTAGAAAATATTCAATACAAGAAGAAAAAATTTTAAGAACAATGTATCTGACCTAATGGACGTAAAACAAGAATGGCAAAAAAAATAAAATAGAAATAAAAGTGAGCACCATTCGCTAAGAAAGTTAGTGAATGAATGAAACTAAAAATGGATTTGATCGAAATTCTAAGGAAACTAAAGTCATTTCAACGTAAGCGAACTGATGGATGTAAAACAAGAATGGCAAAATAAATAAAATAGAAATAAAAGTGAGCTCCATTCGCTATGAAAGCTAGTGAATGAATGAAACTAAAAATGGATTTGATCGAAACTTTAAGGAAAATAAAGTCATGGCCTGCCATATGGTTGAAAACTTAACTTTGTTAGGCTGTCTTCACACTGTTCGACACATGAGAAACGATAATCTAGTAGGCCTGCATTTCCCCATGAAATTCTATGAATTTGTCAAGCTATTCAAATTTAAAGCATTATAAAAAGCAGGACTACTTGACTAGCATGTCCCTTGTGTCGAACAGTGTGAAGGCAGCCTAATTGTTTTCGGAGATTGCCAAATGTTTTTATATTAGAACCAGTTTTGAATCAAGCAAATATCTAACTCCTTATTTTTCAACACATGTGAATGTATGTATAGTTTAACAAAGTTCAGTAAGTTATTAATAAAATTATTTGACTTGCACTTGACACTTCACTCTATCGTACTAGACAGAAACCTAGCAAGATAACTCACGCTATGTCAAACTCTATGAAACAAAATTCAAAAGTAGAAGCATTTTGTTTTTAAATGGAATAAATTTTGGGGGAATAACAAATACGGAAATTTGTAACTTTACCAATAAAAAATGTTGAATTTACCAAGGTTTTTTTTTGTGTGTACGAAAATTTAGTAATTTTCTCCATTGTTTAAAGCTTTCGATCTTTACCACTTGTCTATTTACCCGTCTTCATCATTTCGCATTCTATTTATCCGTCGACAATTGCCAACTATTAAATCTACACAATAATCTTAAATTATAATGAAAATACAAATTGTGTTTTTGTGACCTTTCTACTTGACCTCGAGCTGGAGAACATTCATCTCATAATAAAACATTTAAAAATTTCACTTGATCTACAACTCCTATTTACCCGTCTATATACCCGTCTGTTTACCCTTCTATTCAAAAGTCTATCTAAACCAGTGGTGCCCAAAATGACACAAGCCTATCCCAAGGGATAGGAACTCATCCTCTTACCATGTCGCAGCCGACACACGCATAGAGAGAGTGAATACGTGTGTTCTATAAATAGCACGCTCGGCGGCTTGCTCTCTCATGACGTATGCATTCGGCTTTTTCTTCTCTCACGAGGCATTTGTTTGTTTGCTTTTTGCTCATGTTTGACATCATGACGTTTAATTTGCGTATCGCTGCTACACACACAAGTTCAAAGCTTGGTACTGTGAGTGTGGGGGCACAGTGATCTAAACAGATATATGAATTTGGCAATTTTTGAAATTTTTAGATCGTTTGATTTACACCTTCTAGTTACTGGAATATTTACCCGTCTTCACTACAATCTAAACTTATTATACAATTTTGTTAATTGTGCGTTTTTTTTTTTAACCGGTTGGCCTACACCACTTAATAAAAATTTGGCGATTCCGAACATTTGGTAGCAATTCCGTTTTCGAGAAATCGCGGAAAAGCTAGTTTTTTGACGTTATTGGCAATAAAGCTTAGTACTCAGACAAACTAAAGCGATTCCTTCGGGTGTCAACTCCATCTAAAAAAATGGTGTCGGAAAACTTTCTTAAAATTCCGACAGACAAACTAAAATTTTCGTTGCTAAGCGTCGGAAAACTCATTGTGCCGCTAACTTGACGCGCACAGACGCTCACTTGACAGACTGAAACAGCTGATTTAATTCCGGGGCCCAGGAGCAAAAAATATAGTTTCTAATGTTTCCGACGCCTACCAGTTGGACTTACAACCAAAGCACAGTGGCCGGAATGTTTAAAATTTTGGCATAAACTAGATCGACCCAGTTAGAGGGCTGTAACTTGGAACATTTAATAGTAATGGCATAAATAAGAAAAGAGCAAAATTTTGGATCGGTCCGACCACGCCCACTAGTACCGCCCATCTGAGCCTATGAGCGCACAGATCTTAGAGATGGTAAGAGATAGAGGTTTGACATGTAAGGGACATAAGTTTTATACACAGGCAGATTAAATTTATTTTCAATTTTTGCCACGCCCCCTCCCGCCCCCGCAATTTTGAAAAAACGTCATATCTGTCACAATTTTGAAGATATATGGTTCGAACCTTAAAGACATATTTAGTAATCAACATAAATTATCAATCTGCCATAGCAATGGTAAAGATCGGACAATCGATAGTAAAGTTATAAGCAAAAGAAATTTCGATGTCGCAGCTCTGCAGCTCCGTTGCGATCTGGTGTTGCTGCAGCAGCAAAATACACTCTAAGCATTATCCGTCGCAGGTTAAGAGTATATTACAGTCGGGATTGCTCGAATTTCTTAATATTTTTTTTTGCAAAACTAGCCAAAAATAATAAAATGCACTGTTCCCGTCTGCAACAATATCAAATATTTCGAAAGCAAGCAAAATGTATTAATTACACCAAATATCATATACATTTTAATGAACACAATTGCATCTTTAGTGGCGAGAAGCAACGAGGAGCTGCCCACTTTTACTCCACGGAACAAGTGACATTTAGGTTAGATTCGCCTAAAAATTACCACAGCAACCTCACACAAAAACAAAGGCACAACATAAAAAGCCCCAATTTCTTTATTTTCTTGTAATTTACATGCCTTTTGCAACATTTTGGAATTTCAAAACATTAATTACTCTATACATTTATAGCTGTTTTTAATTTTGAAAGAACAGGTCGTACCGTGGCACCGGAGCAATAAAATTTTGGTTGAAAAAAAGCTTATTTTCAGGGCCGTGCCAAAACTCCAGGGATGCACAAAAAATGTTTTGAACCATCAATTAGAGTACATGGTTCTATGCTCTTTCAGAGGAATTAAGTTTTTTTCCAATAATCCAACATTTACTTTTTGACTTTATGACAAAGTTTTGGCAATTCCAGCCAGTGTGCAAAGGTAAGATTTGGCATTGCCCATGACTTCTGCATTCCATATATACACCAAATATTCCTGAATATTTACAAAAACATCTAACAAAAATCAAATGCACGCAAATCCGCGCAGTGTGACCGTTTCACATTTTGTGGTTTTTTGACGAAGGGTTGTGTTTTGGCGCTGTGTACTAGTTTTGTCAAGCACATAACATCGGCTAAACTGGCTAGGTCATGTTACCCGAATGGACGAACAAGCTCCAGCAAAAGGGGTCTACAAAAGGAATGCAAAGCAAGGTGGAACGACCACCACTTTGTGTGGGACAGGACCAGATGTCAGATTATGCGTAAAGGGCAGGCGTGTTTTTGGTTTGATTTTAAATTAAGTCCCTAATAAGGTCTCACGGCCCACCCACTACAGGGTGGAGCAGGTAGATACTTAGTAATGATTAATCATTAAAGGCCCAGTAATGGTCAAGCACGTGTTTGTAGTGGTTTAAAAATTGCGCCAACATGATGGGCTGAGAATTATTCAAATTCACCGTACGCTAGTACGACAATAGCGATACCTCTGAAGATAATTAAATTAATTAGTCAGGAGCTATCGATAACGTCACAGAAAATACGATCAGTATTTTATCGTATTTAATTGAGACGTGTTGGAGTGTGGACAGGAGGCGAAGGCTTTGGCCAAAAATTTTCGTGGGTTTATGGATGTCGAAACGTTGGATGCCGGAGCATCGGGCATTAGTAGCAGCGGCCGAAACCGTCAAACGGTTGTGATGGCCAATCATGAAGCAGAAGAAGAAGTGTTTTGGCGCTGAACATTAGTCACACTGTTTAACAAAGGAAATTAGTTGTCAATGCCGCTGGCAGACGGTTTAGTTTGTTTGAGTATTAAACTTTAATGATAACAAAATGTCTTTTCACAAAACAATAGGCTTTGACTTTCAAAACAAATATATCAAATAATTTAGCTAAAAATGTTTAGTTTAATTCTGAAAATCCAATCATAAACATATACTTCTTTTATAAAATTAAATTTCTTACCAAAAAAAAAAACAAAAAAAATTGTATTCTAAATTTTTCATCAAAAAAAACCTTTTGGCAAACATTTTATATTCTTTTGGGCAATGGATCAAATAACGGTAACTGTTAGCCTTGAATGAAAGTAAACTTTAAATAAGCCTTTCCTCCCTTATATACAGACTGGAAAGAAATGTGAAATGTATCCAAGGGCACGGGCGACGGAATTCTATCGTACACCGCAGCCCCGTGTCTCATATCAGAGCAAAATGGCTGAACATCCGAAGGATAAACTAAATGAAAAGCCGAAACCACGTCCAGCGGGTGATGCTCCACCACAGCCACGTCGAATACTACCATCTCAAGATTCCAATATACGCGTTTTGCGTAACAGTTATTTTTCGTAGAACTGGAAAACAGGAATAACCCTCAAGTCCTAAATTTTTTTGTATAGATTTATATTTAGTAAATTTTTCCCAATTAGTTGATTTAATTTGTCTGAGTACTAAGTGTGAATTTAGCTTAACACATTCTAAAAATGTGGGATCTTTTTTTAATATTTTAAGCTAAATATATTAAATTGGAATTCCCTTCATTTAATATAGAACATCAATGACTAAAGGAACTACAAATTAGGCAATATAGCTGCTTCGGAACTTTTGAGTAGTTTTTACTACTAAGCCCTTTTGTCTTATCTCCTTTTTTTATATTCGTCTTTACAAATAGTTAGAATTCAAAACATCAAAGGTTGACTTATCCTTATAAGCGATCATTTACGTGATTAATTTAATCCAATATTAAAGTCTTTGGGTAAATTTCCATTCATTAACAAACATTTTTCAAAATTTAAGTGAACACTTGCTATAATTTTCCGTTGGTCTTCTCAAGCCGTGTTGAATACACATCCACACCCAGTCCGCCTGTGCAAAACTAAAGCATAAAATATTAGAAGAAGTAAAAGAAAAAAAGCAAAGTCAGAAGCAAGCAAAGATTTAAAAGAATTTCCACAATGTGATGCAATAAAAATCCTTGAAATCTGCCAACGTTCTATCTGGACCCCCAAAGCAAAGAAAGTTTTTCCGTTAGAATATAAAGCGAAGCGGGGGTTTTGGCTATGTATACGCCTAGTCAGCCAGCAGCGCCACCACCCCAAAACTTCAACGAAAAGAGCCAACGGCCGACGGGATTTTGTTGTGTGGGTCTCGTTAGTGTTCGTTGCTCGTTGTTGCTGTGATAAATAATAAAAGCTGCTCTATAATCTCTGCGACTACGTGACGTTATTTGTGCCGATAGTGCACGAACGTGCCCCGAGCTAAGCGGGAACCCTTCAACATCAGCAGCAGCAGCAGATGCTTCACAAGGCATGCTCCGTGAGGAGCGCTGAGAGCCAACATTTGGTCTGACTACTCAATTTTACTGTTGCTGACTCCCCCCATCCCGCTCCCTACCCCCAATACTACTTAAGCACAAACAGCGCCTGGGAGCCTGAAACTTGAATCAGAGCACATCCCAACGGTCGAATGTTTCACAATCACGTCGCTGCAATTCCATTATATACAGAACAGAAAGCTGCCGTTTTCCTGCTTTTACATGGCGTCTACTGTGTGTGTGTGTGTTTATTTAATATATATATATGTATGTACAAGTCGCTGCTCAACTTAGCATGTTGTCGTTATTTTGTTGCCAGCTCCCCCAATCTCTGTGGCAGTGTTAGTGTGTATATATGTGTAGTAAGTGTATGTATGAATTGGCGCATGTAACCAAGTCTATGAACATTATCTTCTATATAGACCAGATAAGAGCAAATACCACAAAATGTTCGTGGAAAAAGTAAACAAAACTTTACAATTTTTAGAGAAGAGCAACTCGAATAATAACTGAAAACTATTTAATATAGTTTTGGACGTTGACGTCCAAAAAGAAGCACAAATTTAGCAATAATTTATTATTGTTTATTTTTTCTAGAAAAGTTAAATCCTCTTGAACATACATATGATAATTTGAGTTTAAACAAGTAAGAGCGTTGCAGTTGAGTGGCCTGACTCCGAAATACACACACATACCCATTTTCAATGGACGACCGGTACGAGAGAAGCTCTTTACGAAGAGAAATATGTTTTTACGTATGTATGGATGTGTATATGTGTATTGATACTCTATCTTCGATACTCGATTATCGAAACTCCATTCTCGATATTCGATTATCGATACTCGATACTCAATTCTTGATTCTCGGTGCTCTATAATCAGGACTCAGTGTTCGATACTCAGTACTCGAAACCCAATACCCGACTTTCAGTAATCGATACTCCGTAGTCGACACTTAGACCTCGAAGCTCAGTACTCGTTACACCATACTCGATACTCAGTCATTGATGCTCAGTTCTCGATTCTCAGTACTCGATACTCCATACTCGATACTCAGTCCTCAATACTCAGTTCTCGATACTCAGTACACGATACTTGACTCTCGATATTCAGTACTCTATACTCAGCACTTTATACACACACAGAAAGAAAAAAAGATCCCCGTAGAATGGATATTCGAAATATAAACTTTAAGATCCATTTTTTAAATATCCTTTTCACATTTTTCAGCTCCTTTGGATGAAGAATAAAGATCAATGAAATATTTTTTTTCTGATATATCCTTTTTAAGCGAAAATAAATCAACTTCGAAAATATCCAATCGATCCCAAAAATAGATATTTAACTATCCAGTCGAAATGGATACCGAAAATATCCTGAGGATCATCAAAAACTATCCTTTTTTTCGCAGTGCAGTATTGAAAAAACCTCAGTGATTGATTCTCAGTATTCCATACTCAATAATCGACACTCAGTACTCGATACTGAGTACTCTAACCTCAGTAATCGGTACTCAGTACTCGATCCTCATTAATTGATAATCAGTAAACGATACTCAGTAACCGGTACTCTGAGTGCTTTGTTTGCTTTTGTGCAATGTTACGACAAATGGCAAATCGAATGACTTTGCAAAGACAGAGGCGTACCCAAAAGAGACAAAAATTTTCTAGTCCCCCGTCGAACGTTTGTACTATAAAAGAGCTTCGCTATAATACGCAATGTTTTATAAAAAGGCGTATGAAAGTTACTGTTTGTCTGATTATTACGATTAATTATATAGCAGCGATGGTTACTCCTGGTTTGCAGGGGCCGAACACATTTCCGTAGCTTGTGTCAAGAAAGCAAACATTTTCCAGTCGCTGGACAACGTGCGATGTAGCAGGTCAGAGCTAGTCTAAACCTGATTGGACTAATAAATAGTTTAATATAAAATAAATTTTAATAATAAAATAAATATTAATATTTAATATCATTTATCGAAATTCGTTTTTCAATTTATGCAAATGCATAGGGTGGCAACGCTGCCACATCTATAAGAAGATGTTGCTACTTATGTACGGTCAAATTTAGCTAGCACTTCGCTCTTAGGTCAACACTTAGCTTTAAATCGAAACTAATATAAATTTAAATTATCGATTTCTTAACCAAACATTCTGAGAACTCTACACCAGTTTAAAATCAGGCTAAAATAAAATATCTACATACTTGTTCCTTTCCGCCTGTTTTATGGCCCATAAATTTAACGAAAGCAAAATCTGAGGCCAAGAAAAAGGTTATAAAAATGCAGGGCCCAAAGTAAATACGGAAATGAAAAACATCGAGCAGGATAAAAATTCTTAAGCAAATCACATCACAGGGCAAAAATCTGCTTGTCTGTGAGAAAAACACGTCCTCAGCAGTCAGAGAAAAAAGTAAAAAAAAAATAAAGAAATCAGTAAGAAAGCAATAAGAGAAAGAAAATTAAGGATGGTCGTACAGAAAAAAAAAGGAAAAACAGAAAGAGTCTAGCTAACCGAAATCTTGAAACATCGAAGCTTTTCCATAGCCACATGTGCGGACAGCCAACAAGGATGAAGTGGGTTTTCGTTGCGGAGTAGAGGGCGGGGGGACACGTCCTAAATCGAAGCCAGCCAACGATAAAAATGTCTGGAATACTTGTGTGTGTGTGTGTGTGTGCTTTTGTGGGTGCGAGGAGTTCTTTTTCACTGATTTAACCAGACGCACGCTAAATATGTCGGACGAGGGGAAGTTTTGCTTATTAGAGGTTATTATCCTCGCAATTTGCAAAACTGATTTGAACGCCAGCGGTAAATTCGCTTCCTTTTTTTACTCATGCCAAATGGTGCATTACACGAATTGAGAGCAAATCTGACGAGCAAATGAATATAATGAGGGGAAATAAATCAGCAAAAAATGATAAAGTTGAATTTATTGAGTTGAATTTAATATTTTGCAAGAAATTAAATTGTGAATGAAAAGCAATTTATCAAAGATTAATTTGACTAGTTTCTGAACTATTTTAGCACCATTTGGATTTTACTTTTCATTCCGATTTGTTCTTGCCTTAAGAAACAAGCTTGAACCTAGAGGTAATGCACATTTACTTATATCAATGATTACGTAAGCACATACTGATATCTCAAGCAGCTATTTATGCCTTTTCGTCAAGTTTTGGATGTACAAATATTCTGAATTTCTGCATTATTTGCCACGTTTTAGAATGATCTTTTAACACTGTTTTAGATACGCTTAAGATCAGTCAAGAAAACAAGAAAACGGCCAAGAACGATTTTCTAAATTCTTTTGCTCTGTATACGTTGTTTCTAAATATATATAAGAGTTCAACCTTACTAATCGACTATAATTTTGTCTTTAAGCCGAAAGTAAAATTTACAAAGTGTCACGAAATGCTCGTGAGCAAACACATTTACAAACTTAATTGAACTTTGCTAATTAAGACGCATTTTTTGTCCGACGTGTTGCCTTCTAAATCGATAATGTGAGTGAACTTCTAAAATTGCGCATGTTGTGAATAAAATTTTTTAATTTCGTAAATCGTTAATTTCGTAAATTTGAGACGTGAAAGAAAATTTGCTCACGCGCCCACTCAACTTCAATCAAATTTTGTATAATTCTATCGGGAAATTTACAAATTTGTCATTCATCACTCGTTCAGATTAAAGCTCATTTTTAAAGAGTCAAATTCAACAAGAACTGCTTACAAGTCTTTCAAAAAATTAACCATCTGGGGATAACATCAAGTTTAATAAATAAAAACTTATTTTAAAGCTACACATACAAAAATATGGAACATTGATTTTAAAATTTTATAAAATCTACCCTCAAAGAAAAAATGATGGGAAAACTGTTTTTCTATGGTTTTTTTTTTAATCCAATTCGCCTCCAAACTTATTTTCAAAGCTTCACATAAAAAATTTTTCCAAAGAAATTTAATTTTGAAAATCTTCCGGATTTTTTAATTTTGAGAATAACAAACAAAAAACTATCTCCATATGGAAACTCTATAATTATGATCCACCAGGAGAATTAAGTGAGCGCAGAGTGCAAACAAATTTGAAAGGTAAGCGTCTAAACTTCTACTACAACTTGATGTAAGAAATTCTTTGGAACAAGAATTTTCATGCTTAACTTAATTTCAATATCGATTTCTTAGAGTGTATGTACGTATGTATTTCAGCAGCTTACCGAAATTTTGTGATAAGTCTTGGGTAAAAAACCAATGAATGCTTTGAGCCAGAACCTCCTGAGAAAAAAAAAAACGAATTTCCTTGGCTCATGAATGTTCATTGTAAGTGTGAAAATTTTTTTATTCAAAGTGAATTTCTCGATCCCAGAATTAACTGTTGATACCGATCTTCTTTTTCCATAAGTTTAAGTGCTACCCTCATAAATGTGTGTGTTCCTCTCTTCATTTACTTAGTTATCCTACCCACCCTTGCCTATAAAACATGAAATGAGAACCATTTCTGGAAGAAAATTGTTTAAAATTCAAGAACGAACTATTTTTTTTTTTAAAACGTTCGAACTTAAATTAGTTGTTCTTCTTTTTTCCCAGTGAAATTATTAGAGGAGAATGGAGGTTCTGAGCCGCTGGGGGGGGGGGAGCCACTGAATATTGTATAAAAAAAATATTATATTAAACTTTTTGTTTATGTCATGTGTGTTATTACCTAACTTTTTGGCAAGCAACCTATCATTCTCACACCTTCTTTAAGTTCGTGAACCAAAACTAGACTTTTTTTAAAAAAAAGTTTTTTTCACTTTGGACTTGTAAATATTATACAAAATTTTTTTCGTAATGACAAAAGTAAGTATGAGGGGAAATATCTTTGGTCAATTGCCTTTTTGATAGAAATTCGGTTTTGACTTTCAGAAGACAATGCTTGTAATGGCAATAAAACAGAGAAAAAACTCTCCAAAGAAGTAAAAAAAAACATTAAAAGGCAAACAAAAGAACAGCCACAAGCAATAATTGCTCGTATAAAAGAAAAAAGCCTGATGCCGTCAATCAATTTGCTGTCTTCATTGATATTTCTGAATTCAGAATATGAGAAAAATTGTTCATTTTTTCATTTAATAAAGAATAATGGCTTATAAACACGAATTTGAACTTTAGAAGGGTGGCTCAACACCCCACAAATTTTCGAAATGCCAAAAATCACATTTTTTTCGCATGAAATAAAAAAAAAAAAAATTTTATTTTTAAAACTTGTGATGAGGAAAGTTTTGTGCATCTTTACATAAAATACAAAATTTACAGAACGAAAAAGTATTGATATTTGGCGAAGTTATGTTCGAAAAAACAAAACTATGATCACAACCCCCACTTTCCCCTACAATAATCATTTTGACCCAGCCATAACGGGACTTCAATAACACAAGTTTACAAAAAAGGCCAACTTTTGCAACAGAGAAAGACGATGGCGGATATTCACCATTTTCAACGTGTATTCAGCGAGGTTTCTTTATATTTGTTGATCTTGTGGCCTCATTAATTGCCCTATTCAAATAAAATTTGTTTTAATGTGAGCTGCATTAAATAGCGTCAAAGAAAAAACTAAACACGATGCTTTGATTTTGCTGATGGGGTACAAATTTTAATATTGAAAGTGGGTAAGTGTTATGTTATGTTAATGTCGATACCATCGAGCTTTTTTAAAATAAAAAGAATAAAACTATAAAATAATTTTCGATTTTTTTGCATAATATTGTCCATCAAAATTTCTTGTAGCTTAAAAAAAACTTGTTTTTTGTGAAACCAATAGGGGGTTTTAAAAAGTTATTTCAGTTCTATTTTTGTTAATTTTAATACATTTTAGGTTTAATATTGTTAAAAATTTTCATTTGCCCCTTTAAAAGAATGGAAAATAAAATCAAATCGCAAGTGAGATAAGAAATTTCACGTAGACATAAAGAAATTGAAATCGATGCTGGTCTCCCCCCCCGTCTCCCTGGGATTTCCCTTCCACCAAAACAGCCGTTTGTAATGGCGGAGCAGCGCAGCAGTTTCCTGCTATGTATAGGGGTGTGTGTATGTCCAATACTCAAACATATATACAAATACATGCATAGCGCTCGTATTTGTTATGCGCGAGTGTGTGTCTGTGTGTGTGTATGTGTGTGCGTCGCGTATAAAACAGAAAATCAAAATCTCTTGACTAAATTTTTCATTGGTCGGCTGTGATTTGCTCTGTCGCTTTGCTCACTCTCTCGCGAAAGGCGTTTCAGCCAGCCATTTTGTGTGCGTGTGTGTGTGTGTGAGTGCGGACCTTCCAGTCTCGCTCCAAAGTTTCTGTACATAAACGACTTTCCTCTTATCAGTCTCACATATTATTACTCTCTCAATCTGTATGCTCTCGCTATCTTTCGCTCTCGTTGGTGATTTCTTTTATTTTGGTGTTTGTTTTGGGAGAGTAACACTTGGGTGCTCTATTTTTGGCCCCCACATTGGCTTTTGGTGGTGGATTGCTTTAATGACGACCCTTGTTTAAAGTTATTCCGCTCCACACTACTCACCTGTATGTATGTAGGTGTGCTTCTTCATATCACTCTTCTGGTGGAACCGCTTGCCGCAATAGCTGCAGGGATAAGGCCTCGTGTCGCTGTGGATGAGCAGATGGGTGGACAATGTACTCGAACGCTTAAAGCGTTTGCCACACTGTTTGCACTCGAAGACCTTCTCCACGTTGTGCACCGCCCTGGGGGAAATGAAGGAAACGAGAAAACGGTTAGCATTTCAGCCGGCTGTAATTAAAAGCCCGACTCTGGTTCCAATTTGCACCAACCGCAAAGCAAACATTTGGCCAGTACAAATCCCACCATTTCAGCTAAATTAAGTAATGCACAAGGAGTCGCCGTCCACTCCTCATTAGGCATGCAAACCACCACCCCTCCTGTCCAGCGAATGCTTCACATACCTGTGCTGACTGAGGCTGACCTCATGGCCGAAGGTCTTGTTGCACAGCTCACAGGCATAGGGCTTCTTCCCGTGATGGGTGCGCCGGGAGTGTACCTCGAGTCCGTGCGGCGTGGAGAACATCTTCTCGCACTTCATGCACGAGTACAGGTCGCTAAATTGATGCAGTCCCGGCCACTTGGCGGCCATGTGATGAAAGTGCATGTGCGGTGAGTGTGGCAGACCCAAATGCCCGCCATTGGGTGGCACCACGCCCACACCCACAGCAGCAGCGGCCGCAGCGGCGGCAGCAGCAGCCGCTGTGGAATTATTTTGGCCAGCAGACTGAAGCGGCACCATGAGACTGCGCAGCCGAAAGAGATTTTCCGGTGAATCCGGATGGTAGCTGTGGGGACACATTTAATTGAGGCAGGTTAATTAAGAAGGGACCAGAAATGGTCAGTAAGTAGCTGGTCTTTCATTTAAATCAGCGATGGACAAGAAGGTGCAGTTTCAGTTTTCAAAAAGCAATGGAAAGATTAACCGTTGGTTATAAAAATGAATTTAAGGCAATAGTGCAAAAGCTTTGATTGTGTGTGTAGCAGAGCAACGACGAAGTAAAGCCACGGTCAAATATAGGCTACAAACAAACAGTCATATGTGTGTGATTTTAGGAGAGCACAGTATTCTCTCTCTTTATGCGTGTGTCGGCAGCGACGCTGGCAGTAATTATGACTTCCATCCCGGGATAGGTTGAAAAATGACATATGTGCACCATTGATTTAAGGAGACGACAAATGGATTCTTAAAACTTAAAATGATTGGACCAAATTTGATATTTCCTTCTGCTACGCGAAGGTTAGGTTAGTTTAGTAGGAAAATGTTCAGCAGGTGGTTTCAGCTCAATTCAATAGCATGTGGCGCAGTAGGCGGTCATTTTATTTGACAGCTCAGCATAGGCTCTTGCTGATTTACTTTCCAAATGTCAATTGCATCTAATTCGTTCATTCGTTTGATTTCTTATTTTGGCTATTTTATTATAAAAATAGAGGAAAGCTAACTCGGCTCGTTCAAAGTTTATATACCCTGGGAGCGTATATATATTTCTGCCAGTTTTTATATGGCAGCTATACGATATGTTCATCCGATTTTGATCAAATCCTCTAAAATTGTGTTGAGACAGATAATATTTATAACTGAAGCGTACAAACACGCTACCATTGAAAACAAAAAGTTTTTCTCACTAAAACTATTTTTTCGACCGATCATTCCTATGGCAGCTATATGCTAGAGTCATCCGATTTGGATCAGACTTGACAGAATTATGTGTTAGCATATCATATTGATCAGTAACGAGTTTGGGAGCGATAGCATTGAAAACAAAAAAAGTTTTTCATACTAAAACTTTTTTCAGATCTATCTTTTGTATGGCAGCTATACTATATAGTTGCCCGATTTGCATAAAACTTGCTGAAATTATGTGAAAGCATAAAAAACTTATAAATACAAGTTTTTCTCACTAGAACTACTTTTCAACCGATCGTTCCTATGGCAGCTATATGCTATAGTCATCCGATCAGGCCAGTTCCGACAAATGTGCAGCGTATTTGTACCAAAAGACTTCGTGCAAAGTTTGGTTACGAAAGCTTTAAAACTGACGGAGGAGATAGCATAGAAACAGACGGACGGACGGACAGACGGACATGGCTATATCAACTCAGCTCGTCACGCTGATCAAGAATATATATACTTTATGTGGTCGGAGATGCTTCCTTCTGTGCGTTACAAACATCCGGACAATTTCAATATACCCTCTCTCAAGGGTATAAAAACATAAAACAAATATAGAAAAAATATTTAACAAAAATTTGAATTTCTAGGATTGACACAAATATTTAAAAATCTTAGGAAGGTCACGAGATAAATGAACGAAAGGTCAAAATATTTTCAAGTTGTTTTCAAAAAGAAACTAATTGGAAATCTCTCATAAAATTAAGAAGCCCGCAATATAACTACAGCTCAGCTATTTTCCAAGTCAAATGAAATGATGAACCTGAAGTATATAACCCATCTGAGATATACAGCATTTGGAACATTGGAGAACGGGAAGATGTAACCACTTCTCCACAACATGTCAAAACTAGCTCTTACAATGGAGGACATCCACTTTGTGTTCAATGGACTGGAATAGATTAGCTACCTAAGTGAAAGAGGCAACTCGTTACAGAACCAGGATAATGAGCGGGGACTTTTAAACACGAACGCGCTGTCAAGTTTTCGTCTTCGTGAAAGATCCACTATCTCACGACTAATGGAAAGTTGGGTGGAGTATCCCTACGAAAACTCACTAAAGCGACCCTATACCACCTATTTCTATAAATATGAAAGAGAGTGTCCTGACTGACTGATTCACTGATTGGCAATCATCGCACAGCCTAAACGGTAAGAGATAGAAAGCTGAAATTTGGACAGGAGTTTCTGTTAGTGGTGAAAGTGCGTACTAAGACGGGGTTTTGGAAAACTCCACCCGGAAAAGTCGGAAAAGCGTCGGAAAAGTTTGTATGGGAAAAATGTTATTTTTCATCCGATTGACTTGAAACTTGGTTTGTAAGCATAGTACGCGAAATAATTCGACACGTGTTTTTCCGATTTTGGAAAATCCGCCCACGAGGAAAATGGCCGGAAAATTCTGCATGAAAAAAACTATTTTTCATCCGATTGGCTTGAAACTCGGTTTGTAAGGACAGAATACGAAATAAATTGAAATGTGATTTTCCGATGTTGGAAAATTTGACCCAACGGTCGGAAAATTCGAAAATTTGCATGAAAAAACAATTTTTCACCCGATTGGCTTGAAACTCGGTTTGTAAGGAACAGAATTCGAAATAATTTGAAATGTGATTTTTGCCATGTCGGAAAATCCGCCTAGGCGTGAAAATGGCCGGAAAATTCTACATGCAAAATAGCTATTTTTCATCCGATTAACTTGAAACTTTGGCTTTGTAGGGTCAAAATGAGAATTCATTTGTGTTTTCATTTTCCGATGTTGGAAATACTGCCGGGATGCCCACTGGGTTGGGAAGTGGATGGGATGTGGGTGGCAAGTTGTTTTGGAAGTGGGTGGGATATGGGCGGGAAGTGGGTGGTATGTGTGTGGCAAGTGGGTGGAATGTGTGTGGTAAGTGGATGGGAAGTGGGTGGGATATGGGCGGGAAGTGGGTGGTATGTGGTTGGAATGTCTGTGGGAAGTGGGTGGGATGTGGGCGGTTAGTGGGTGGGATGTGGGCGGGAAGTGGGTGGTATGTAGTGGGATGTAGGTGGGAAGTGGGTGGGAAGTGGGTGGATTGTGGGCGGGAAGTGGGTGGTATGTGGGTGGAAACTGTTTGGAAAGTTTGTGGGATTGGGTGGAGAGTGGGTGGGATGTGGATGGGAAGTAGGTGTGCATTGGTTCTATACTGTTGAAGGTGCAGCGAAGCGCGACGGGTTATTGTTAGTTTATTATAAATTAAAAAACTAAACGCGGCATGCAAAGTTTTTCTGCACGCCACTTGTAGCTTCCTGCATTCTACACGTAGCTTGAGCAATTTAGCAGGGCGAAATACGTTTCGTTTAGGCTTCACGTTTCTACACGCGACGTGCAGCCAATTTGGTGTTTCTTCACAGAGAAATTGTTCCTAAAAGATTTTTGTATTCGGTTAGAATCTGTTTCGATTGGAAATGTAACGCTCAAGAATTTCAGAAAATAATTTTTTGAAAACATTAATTGCCACCGTCGTTTGATTTCGATGCACAACGCTGATTTAAATGTTGCTAAGCTACCAAAACTGATTTCAAAAATCCAACTAAATACTTACGCAGCTGCCAGTGCGGATTGCTGTTGTTGCTGTTGCTGCTGTTGTTGTCCCTGATGGAAGGCAAAGGCGGCAAATAAGGGCAAGGCAGGCGAGAAGAGTGGTCTTTGGAACATGGCCGCATCATAGTTAGGCGGATAGCTCTGTCGCATGGCCTCCAAAGGCATTGCCAAGGCAGAACTTGTGGTGCCCAAACCCAAGGGTGGACTCCTCACCCTCCTTTGACTGGGCTCATCGCGTCGCAGCAGAGCTGAGACCGAGAACAGATCCGATTTCTTTGATCTAAGACCACTATTGGCGGTTATCAATAGTTCAGAGGCAGAGGCGGCACTGGGAGAGCTGATACTGGGACTACCTGGAGGTGAGTCCACCTCCAGTTCCACCGACGAACTACTCGAATGGGAACGTGATCGGGAGCGGGAATGCAGCGAGCGATGTGAGTGATGAGAATCTGTATCATCCATGTCGATTTGGGAAGAACAATGCGATGGGCTCCGAGATCGAGAGCGGGAGCGTGAACGTGATCGACGCAATTGCTCGCTGGCACTGATGTAGGGCTTGGTACGCTGCTGATGATTTTTGCTCAACATGGAAATGGAATTGTTGTTGTCTTCCTCCAGCGCTGTGGACAGTGGTGGCGGTGGCTTGAGGCCAACGGCGGTTGCAATGGCTGTCAGGTGTTCAGTCTTGACCAATCTGCTTATGCTAAAGGCTAGAGCCGCTTCTGAAATTGGTCAATGGAAAAGGGGGAAAATATTTAGCAAAATCAGAACATAACCATCAATCACGCACACACACACACAGACACGCATGCAACCCATCCACCTGTAAGCAGAATCACACATATGCCAGCGTGTTGGCAGCATATCGAATTTCAAATGTAATTATTTTCGTATTCAATCGCCTAATCCACCTTACATGACCATTAATTCACCCTAATCAACGTTCCGCATTTGACATCAAGGCATCATCATCATTCGACATCGTCACCCAGAGCACAGGCGCCGGCGTTCAGGGTTAAGGCCCGCCCCTGACTTGTACACCCCACAAAAATTTCAAAAAGAGTTTTGCTAGGTACTAGGTACACATGTGTAAAAAACGCCAGCCCAGGGCGTGGTTGCAGAAAATAAACAGAAATTGTTTCAAAGCAACAAAAACCCCGGTTTGAACTGGTTTAAACTATTGGTCACTGTGTTAGAAGTGGGGATGAAATCTCTCTCACGAACATAGTAAAGCTAAATTTGGGACACACACACATACCAAGGGTACTGGTAGACAGCGCTGTGCTCAAGGTGCCGGTTTTTGCTTTTAAGACATTTAGGAATTCCCAAACGATTATGGCATTGAGAGGTGGCTGTTGGCTTAAATACAAACGGGCAAAGATCGCTGATGATTTGGTATTGATACAAATGAAACAGCTGTACGATCAACTAGCCTCCTTTGTGGTGTTTTGTGTTCCTGTTTTTGAAGTTGTTTGCAAATTAACGAGACCTCGAGCCGGCATCATATTGAAGGTTTAATTAATTTTAACTATTTTTGCATTTGCCTGTAGCATCGTCAAAGAAAAAGCAGAGGGATGTGAAAAAATTCGATTTTATTCTTCTTGATTAAAACTGTTAATAAAATTGTTTTCTGTTTCCTCAATTTAAAAAAGTAAGGTTTTAAAGACCCTTACTTCGGCACAATATGCCACAATTGTCTCGCTTTTTAGGTGTGTTACAACAACGAAATGTAGGCGCACAGGAGGCGCGACAGCTAAGGTAGCAACTAAGACGATTTAATTTTAAATTTTCCACCTTTTCGCTCATTTTACCCTCCATTTTCCCTAACTTTACGACATCTTTGCCGACACATTTGTGTGGTGCACACAAGAAGCACACCGCACATCCTCCGACTTGCCTCTGTCGAAATGAAATAATAATAATGTGCGTTTAAATAGAACATCTGTTCGGTCCACACTCGGCTAAATGGAGCATGACAAAACAGAAAACACACACAACAAACAGGGGCAGGCGACACTCTCTCGACGCAGGCGCGAAAATACATCACGGCAAAAGGGGTACACGGAGCACAGAGAAACCACGGAGGCCGAGGCCTGGGGCGAATCGAATGAATGAATCCGCATCGCAACAAAAGAATAACAATTTGACAACATTCTAATTCGCCACGCAGATAAAAGTAACTGCGTAGGCAGAAACCCGCTTGCCGACTATGATGATGATGATGATGATGCCCGGGGGTGGGTAGGGAAGGGGCAGCGACTTTGATTCTTGCAGTCAGTGAGGCGGCAAACGCAAAGCCAAATAAACATAAACACTGCCCACGCACCATTTTTGTAGCAAAAGTTTCCGTATTCATTGTATCAGCCAACAGGGTGCGTTTCCCTACATTTGTGTCTGATTCACGCTCCCGTTTCTCTATATGTCAGAGTGTCAAGTGTTTTTATGATCCTGTGCTGTGGTTTTTCTACGCATTGTTGGTATTGGTTTTAAGTGCCTTTCCAAAGTGGATTTTTGGCCATGTTGTATTCGTTAGAAAACATAAATATATTTTACAAAGCAGCCCAAATTAACGAAAACAAAACTCAGATTCAGAGAAATAGAAATTAAAACTTAAGAATCTGAGAAGAAAATGATATCTTAAAACAATTTTTGAATGATTGATCCTTAGTCGAGATTAATTTACAAGAAACAGAGGACTCAACCAGGTCAATCTACTACGCTTATTTAATTTAAGATCTTGTGGGTCTCCTTACAGAGTAAGGAGTGAATTCTAAGTTTATCTGACTTAACATCTGCCCTTAAGAGTCAACCGAGATCTAACTTTAACAAAAAAATGATTAAATTAAAAATAGACAGCCGTGTTCCCACTTTCACAAAAAGTATGCTACTTAATTCCGGTTTTTGACACTATTTTGCTCCCAAATCGCAAAACTTTTTGCGAAAGTAAAATGGAAGTTTGGCTGAGAAAACACTGCATGCAGCTTCGAAAAACTTTTTACTTGGAAATTGTTTATCTGTTCTAGGAGTACTACCAGAGTTTTTAGTCAATATGAAACTTGTTCAAAGAAACCATTATTGCAAACCGAACCTTATGCCGTACAATGTAAAAAAAAATAATTGTATCTGTTTCAGAACCCAAGATATCGGTTCGGTTCAAAAAATATAAATCTAACGACCCTGCCCAACTTCAATATACCCGTTTAATTGCCTTCCCTTGTGTTAATTAACAGCGCATTAACATGAATGTTAACATTGCAACATCATGTAAGCAGACACCGCAAGTTGACACGAATTTCTTATATTGTTAAATTTAATTATATTGGTTATATATACAGAGTATCGAAATCGGTAGTACTCACATCGCTAGCACATACTTTCCTTACTTTCCCTCTGCCGCAAATAAGGCAACTGAGACAATGGTCTCTGAGCTTTGTATCCGCATTTTCCTCCTGTTCCTCAACTATCCGCATTCCACATTGTGAATTTTATATTATTGCTTTTAAATCCTCTTAATTTAAAATTTTTAACAGCTGGAAAATAGTGTTAGTTACCTTAGGAAATACCTCATTTTGCCAAGTTTTGGCGTGTTTGGCATTTTTTACTCATTTCAGCTCACTGATCACTGCTCACAATTGTTTTTACAATCCACTTTTGCAAATTTTTTGATTTATAAACGAATTCCTGATATTTTCCCCTATTCTATCTAGATTCGATTTCTACTCCGATAGAGAAAGAAATCGAAACGAAGAAGAAAAAGAATTCTGTAGCGAAAGAGGACTTTGCAACATGTTTTGAAAATTGATAAAATCGTTGGCACAAGTATATTGCACCCAGGGAGTGGGATGAAATGAATCCACATGAATAAATAAGGATTTTTTGATTGATTAAAGAGTTCTTGGTATTTTCCCCACAGTATGCCAATGCCTATAGTGTTATAGAGTATTTCCACCAAAGAAATGAATTTCTTAAAATGAAAAAAAAATGAAGAAAATGATGTCATTTCTTCCATACAAATTGTTGTTTCATTTTGGCCTTCATTTCTTTCATTTCTTAAAAATGATGGCATTTCCCCCCCCCACGAAGGAATTTGGTATTTTATAAAAATACTCGCTATTCTCTAGCATTACTCGCTACTCTCTAGAAACAGAAAGTGTCATCACCAATAAATTGTTAATTTGAATTTAAAAAGTAGGCGCGATTTTGCTTAAAATATAAATTAGTCAGAAAAAGTTGTGTATTTAGCTTTCTGCTGATAATTCAGGGCGATTTCAACGCGTTCGCCTAACGCAATTGCTGTCATGACGGGTATGTAATGTTTTTAGTAAATATCCACGAGAGTTTGAAAGGGGCGCCTGATATTTGAATCAAACCTTACAAGCTGTTTTTGACCACGTATCGTTGTGAATGTCAAACAAATGACAATTCGTCAATGAAACGGCTTCATTTTTAGAAATGAAAATGATAAGAAAAGAAGCCACTGGAAATGGGCTATTACTTTGTGAACGAAAGTGAAGTTGGAAGGCATATTTAAACGATTACTGATATTTTTTGAGCCTTTAAACTTCTAAATCATTGGTGACCAGGCCCTATGGGCACGGGGAGCATTTGGTATTGTTTTTCACACGGGGACTGTCGCTCGTATAGCCGTTACGCATAGCTCTGCGTGTGTGCAACAGCAACTTTATAAGTGTTCTCTTTCTCTCCAAGCATCTTGAAAATTCGAACAGAGCAAAGAATTTGCGCCATCTTTTTCTTGTGTGTCAGAGTACGAACGCTTTTTAAAAAGTCGCTCTTGAATTTTGGTTTTATAGGCAAGGGGTGTTAGAGTATCGGAGCAATCTTTGAGAGAATAGCGTTCATCACGCTCTTACAGTTTCGTTTTACATGGGAGACGGGTGTGTGCAAGAGCTACTGAAGGCCGAGCGCAATCGGTTATTGCTCTTATGAGAGCTCAAATCTGTCGTTGTTTGTTTCGACGCCACGTTTTGCTTATGAATGATAGTCGAGCGGGCAAAGCTGCTATCGTCTGTGTGTCTTTTAGTCTTCGAAGTCCCGAGTTGAAGTCCCAGTAAAGTAAGTCAAAAATGTTCGCTAATGTCATCTCAAAATCAACAACACCACGTCGGTCGGTCGTGTCTCTCCCTCCCACGTTTTTTTCTAAAAGTGGCTGGTTTTTATACCCTGTACCCATTAAAAATGGGTAAAATGGGATCAAAAGTTGTGCAAAAAGAATTAATAGTCAAAGGAGGCACCTTTGACCCTATAAAGTATGTATTTTCTTTATCAGCATCAACAGCCGAGTAGACTTAGTCGTTTTTCGTCTGCGCATTCGTCCGTCTGTCTGTATTCGCGTCGATCTCACAGACTATAAGAGATAGAGCCACCACTTTTGTGCATTATCAAACCCAGATAAAGTTTGCTCCAGATTTAAAAAAAAAAAAAAAAAAAAAAAAAAAAAAAAAAAAAAAAAAACAAAAAAATTGAAAAAGGAAATTTTGCAGCCGGGGCACTCGACTGCAACACTCTTACTTACCCTTCTTTTTAGAGTTCTTTAGTGAAAATTCATGCAAAGTTATCTTTGTTAAACCGTTTGACCAACGCCTTGATGAAACAGTCAGTCAGTCAATCCGTCAACTAAATATTCCAAAGGGGATCAATTGGTGAAAACTTAAATTGAAATTAAAATAATTCTGTTACCTCGCGAAGGAAAAGGCAAATTGTCGTTACGCTGAACCCTTTTTTTCATACTAATTATGCACACAATTGTCCCGAGAGCATAGAGTCAGTAGAGGGCTCTCTTTCCAAAAAACCTAATTCGAATCGAATGCCACCAGGCGGCCAACTGTTCCTTGCCCACATATAAAAGCCTAGAAATTGAAAACGTTTAACGCCACCAAATGCTAACAACCAGCAAAAAAGCAACCCCAAAAACCGGAAGGAAGGAAGGAAGGAAAGCGGGAACAACACGACAAGTGGATGTGGCTCTGGTGCCCAGACTTGTTTAAATGATAATAATGAGCTTAAGCATGTGCCCCGTATGCAGGGTGGCAGTTGGAAGCTGGAGGCTGACAAAGTAAACAGACGACACGCAGGAACAGCAACAAAACGCCCACTCTATTCTGTCTACTGTCAGTCGGTAGTAAAGTCATAAATTTGTGCACATTAGACATAGCCGTCGTCCAGCCTCACCCTTACGGGATGAAACCAAGGCCATCCCCTCAGCATGGACGATGTTCATCTGTTTTTATACTTATCCGCCCGGGAGCAATATTCACGCACTCCACGCACTTGTTCACATTCAGCCAACAGGCAACAGCAACAACAACAACAAAAAAAGGTAAAATAATTATTCGACACTGCCTGGTAATTGAAATCATTGTTATCCTCCCGTTCACCCTCCCTCACTGTTCAATTGGTGGGCTCAATGCAGTGCTTAGGCCCAGGATTATGATTGTTTTGGGGCGATTTTCAGCTATTACCATTAGGTGTAAGAGAATGGGATGATGGTGGTGGTAATTTCATTTCTAATTATGTATGAATTTTTGCAAAACAAATTTATTTTCGAAAATGAAAAGTAATGAAACCGTATCTTATCAGTCACAAATCGTTGTGGGCGGAAGTACACGCTAGTGAAATATACAACAAAAATTGAAAATATTATAGTAAATAGTATAGTATACTGGTGCTTGGAAAACAAATGTATTCCTAAGTATGCTTCATATTTGTTTTCATTGATATTTTTTAAACAAATAAAGAAGCTCCCACAACAGGAAGAGTGTAAAAAAAAACTTCTTTAAATTGCAGAATTGTTCGATTGATTGAACTCTTAAACTGGGGGCTCAGCGGCTGCCTGAAACCACCAATTAAATGTCATTTATCAGTAAAGGAAAAAAAAGCAAAAGTCTAAAGTTTAGATAGCCTTCTGATTTATGGCTCTACCCAGCGATAAGACCGGGGAAAGGGTAAAAAAAGCAGCAGAAGAAGCAAAAGCAAAAAAAGGGGGAGCAAGTTCCGTACTGTCATTGCATTGGCATTGGCATTCTCTGCAGAGTCCGCTTGATCGCGGATTTCTTGATTGATTTGCAATGTAAAAATAAATAATGTAATTGCAAACACTTCAAAGACAATCTACCGACAGCTGATAGCACACCAGCCAGTTCTACCAACTGCTGGAAGCGATTACGTTTCCAATTGAGAGGATTGTCGACGAGTGCTATGTTTGGATACGCAATCCCCATCTAATGCCACTCAACGAGTGCCAGCTTATCCGGGCCCAAAAAGAAACCTCTCACTGATACGGCGACCAGCGAAATCGAAATCTCAACGAAATTCGTAAATCATGCATCCGCCACTTGTGTATATGGAGGCCCAGTGACCAAATCATGGCCTAATCTATCCCAGCCGAGGCATACGGTTTATGGCACCTCTCTAGGTTGGTCATATCGCTATTATTTATATTGTGCTATTTTTTTTTTTTGTGTGCATTTTTTTACTTTCATATTTGCCGAAAGAGCAAAAATATTTTATAATATTATGACCAGTCGTTGCTTAACTACTGTGGAACGGATCGATTACTTTTATTGACACGCTGAACAGAGGACACCAAACTGTCACCATGAGCCGCATCAGAAAAGTTGTGTCCGAAATATGAATTTTTTATGTCGAGGTCGTTCACACTCCTGAGTAATCCGCGAGCTAGCCCCAGACGGAAGAAAGAGGTCAGATCATTCAAATGCATATGCATATAGAATTATAATTATCGAAAAGATCAGAAACCACAACAATGCAAAATATTTAAATACATAAAGTGTAAAGTAGACATCGGTTTGACCCATTCTTGATCTATTTCTTTAAAGCAGCGATTGTCACCGGAAGCCCCCAGGGGCCGAACACATTTCGCAATTTACACATACACGAGCCGAACGCATGCCGAAGCTGAGGCCAAGAGAGTAAACAGTTATTCAGTCGCTGGCTAGCCGCGGAATGGAGCAGAATAATCAGAGAGAAAGGTGGTTCACGGCGCTTATCGCTTCTTTAAGGAAAGTCTAGCTTATTTAAAGGGTTACATTAAAGGTGGCAAATAAACCATGTTTGGTCATGGCATCGATCTTTACAACATCGTTTAAAATCGTTTTTTCACATTTACTGTGAATAAATACTTAGGTCTTATATCAATATCTTTGAGGCACTATGCTGTAACACCACAAAATCTAAGACGATAAACGACCTTAAGGAATAAGAATTTAAAGTTCTTTGTAATAATAATAGCTATAACTTCGATATTTAGTTCGAAGCTGTTCACGGCGCTTTAACGCTTTTAAAAAATATAACAATTCGTTTTTTGGTTTTCGGTTTTTTATTACAACACCTATTAATATCTGTTTTTTATATACACACGGTTTTAATACTTACTATTACTGCGGTCTACTCTTTACTTTATTTTAAGTATGACCATCATTTCATTATCTGTAAAAATACCTTAACACCAAAATATGGATAATCTGTATATTTTCATAGCATGGCGTTGATTTTCAAATAATTCCAAAAGACTACACAATTAATAAGTTAGAAACATGTATAATGTACAATATTTGTACGAACCATTTTCTATCCCGATCATAATCCATAGAATACAAAGATTTTTCTGAGTGAAGAGGGCCTAAAGTCATTTTTAAATTTACATTTTTCTTAAATTTAATACTATTTTTTGGTCCTAAATCATTTAAATTAATATTTTTCAAAAATTAAATCGATATTTCTCTATCATGGAGAAAATCGATTCTCGAATCGATATATCGGCAAGTTAAATGGCCCAAAAATATTTATTTTTCACGAATTTTTTTTGAAAAGGACTTTAAAAATTATGAATATACAATTTTACGTCATATTATGGAATCTTTGAACTGTATTTTAAATTTTTTCTTATTTTCTAAATAATAATTACTGCTACAGCTGACCTCCAAAAGGTACCATACGGTGACCAGGATATCTTTTGGTTCGATTGTTCAAAATATAAAAATTAAACGGATTTTGTTAAAGTACTGTAAAATCTCGAAATCGGGCTGCGAACCAAACCGTTGTCCATTCGAAATTAATTTATTTAATTAAATGTCAATAAAAAAATGCTGTCAACAAAATTACAAACTTATTTACGATTTTTACTTCAACTTGGTAATCAAGGAATCAGTTTAAAAATTATATTTGATCTTTAACTGTAGTGAACAAACTTTCATCTGATTTTTAAAGATTAAATTTGACTTTTATTGATTAAATTGATAATTCTGCTATTTAAAAAAATTTTTTGGACAAGGTCTGTTTGGCTTAAGTCTTATAACTAAACCTCTACACCAGAGGAAGCTGCTTATCGTGCTACTATATTTGTATAAGAATATTTTCTTTTCTTTTTGATCGTTTCTAAAAGATAATAAAGAGTTTATCAACACTGAAAATAATATATAACCGGTTAATCTCATGAACTGAGTTTGGACTGGTGATGTCAGCTTAATTATATAATATTTTATTGTTGTAGATTTAAGTTTTAAACGGACACAGAAAAAATCTATAAAGAAAATTTGGGAAAATTACAAAATAAACCAATAACGATTCCTACACGGTAGAATTCGAAACTAATATAATTTTGAAATAGAAAGAGAAATCTGCTGATGAAAGTATTTGGTAACTTTTGTGGTCATATGGTGGTTGGTAAATATTTTTGGATTCATACACTAAAAAAAAAACAGAATGATTTGGTATTAAGAAAAAATCTTGAACAATTACAATTGACAATTCGAACAATCGTTCTTAAATTCGATTCAAGAAAAAAGTTTTAATTTAAAAAGATTTCGTTCTTGATGTAAAAACGAGCGTTTATTTTAAATACAAAATCGCTCTTAGCTAACATAAATAAGTCTAGATCAGTGGAGCCCAAAATGCCAAAAGCCTATCCCGTGGGATAGGAACTTATAATGCTGCCGGCGTCGCAGCCGACACACGCATAGAGAGAGGTTCGGCGGCTTGCTCTTTGACATCATCACCTTTTACTTCGCGTTTCGCTGCTACACACATAAGTGCAAAGCTTGATAGTGTGAGTTTGGGCACCACTGGTCTAGATCATGCTTATTTTGCGCTCTAAAAGTTTTTTTTTAAAATCCCGAATGGTGCCTAACAGGTCCACAACGTTCTTAAAATCAAGAATTTAGGAATTTTTAAAATCGCTCTTGAATCAAGATATTTCGTACTTAAATCTAGTATTTTCGGGTTTATTGAAGTCTTGAAACTGAAAACTTTTGATTTAAGTACGAAAATTCTTGATTTTTCTCTTAGTGTATACATATATTTGTCAGATTTGGAATTTCTAGGTCTTCAAGACTAGTCTTTGAGGAAAGTACAAATAAATTATATTAAAGCATAATAATCACATGCGGCTCTTACTTTGAAAATTATATTAAAGCTGTTAACTTTACTGTTAAGTCCGCATCCATGTTTATATCTAATACATTTTACAATCATTCTAAGTTTAACTCTTTTAATAAATAAATGAACAAATTTTTTCCAGTGTCTGCATTCATAAAATATTATTAATTCATTGAATCACGGTATGAATAACATTTTTCACTCATACAAAAATTCTTGAAATAATCAAAGTATTGTTTCTTTTTACTTGTTAATAATATTTTATTGTGTACAAAGTCCAATTGATTCAACACTTTGATTAGTCTCGC
Organism: Lordiphosa stackelbergi; assembly: GCA_018904235.1. Classification (NCBI taxonomy): domain Eukaryota; kingdom Metazoa; phylum Arthropoda; class Insecta; order Diptera; family Drosophilidae; genus Lordiphosa; species Lordiphosa stackelbergi. Next base: position 9,792 of record JAEIFU010001673.1, on the reverse strand, counting down.
TTAACGTATGAGCAATTGTCCAATTTTTAGCACATGTCGTGGACTGTCTGCGGGTTTTTATGGCGCCTATAACTCCGATATCTACTGGTAGCTTTTATTGGGGCAAAACTACGATATGGATAACTGAAGAAAGACAAATATAAATCAAATCGCAGTTTCTCCGACAAATTCAAATCGAATCGAACGTGAGGCGAAAGGGTTTAATTTCACACCTTAAAATTGATTTTTCTTTGTCAAACATACTGGCACCATGATACTAAATGTGGCAAACAACTATGCGAAGGTACTCGCATTTTGCGACCGTCTGTCTTGTGGTTTAGTGTTGGTTGACTTTTTGTTTACTTATCGGTCGGTCGCTTATTTTATGATACTTTTACTCTTTCGATTTTACAACAAGGCGAGGATATTGACATGTTTAGATGTCGTTATGTATTTACCTCAGAGAGATCGTAAATCATAACGCGTGTGCGGTGTACCTACATAAGCCAGGAGTGTGTGTGTGTGTGTGTATCTTGCGGATACACAGCATAAGGCTCGTATTCATATCTCTATGCTGGTGCCCTGTTGTGAGCGTGTGATTGTGTGAGTTTTGGTATCTTTATAGATTTACAATGCCCAATTTTCGTCTACTTGTGAGAAGTTGAAAAATATATGACAGGCGATGAGTTGCCAATGATTACGACGTGTGTCGTAAATATTTCATAAATATTGCTCTGATTTTCGTTGCGACAATTTGTTATTGATCAATATTGTACTTGCGACCATATTAATACACATATGCATTTGATTAAATAGTGACTGCTCAAGCCGACAGGGGTATGCTCTTTATACAAAAATATGTGTCAAATGTTGGAGACTAATTGAAACTAATTTGCATAAATTTTTTAATAAGAAAAGTTAAATCTTATTTTTAACGCGGATAAAGAAAATTATAATAATTTGTTAATTGGGAAAACATAAAGGCTTTTAAATACTTCTTTCCATAGAGTAAAGAGTATGTCACAGTCGGATATGACAGACTTTAACTTACGCTCTTGCTTTGTTGGGTTCTCATTTATGGCTTTTTGAGCTCTGATCCGATAAAGGTTCAAAGAAAAATTGGATTAGATACGAGGGTTGATTAATAAGTAAACTTGTTTCCTGACTAAAGAGGGTGTTGAGACTACTAACTGTTGCACCGATTCTGATTCATGGTCTGAAATACGACAATATATAAGCGATATTCCTTGTTCTTGTTTTAGCAGAAGAATTTGATCCCTTATACAATGATTTAATTTCAGTTAATTAAGATTAATTACGGTTGAACTTCTCAATTACGAATTCGTTTTCTAAACACTGCAATTTCGTATTACTTATTTTTTATTTATAGTTTTTCTGGTTGAGATTTGCTATATGGAAGTTTCAGTTCATTAATTACCACTGATCTAGAGTTGAAAATTATTCCCATTAAAATATTTCTTAAGCCGTAGAGTGTTCATTATTTGTTTAGTTTTGTCTTTAATATAAATAATTTTCCTACGAATCCATTGAAATTTACAGCACTTCTTCAGCACCGGCTGTTTGGAAGCCAAAGCGTAAATATTATAGATACCCCCGCACCAGGTAACAGCCCTCACACGTTTTTGTTTTTTCTGATAAGCGAAGCTCTTGACTTGGGGTGAAGTCGGTTGGTTGCCAAACGATTTATTTATTCGATAGGATATTTCGATGGCTTTTAATTGATTTGAATCGTTTGTTCAATTGTTTGGTGTGATTGAAAATGGCTTAACAAATTTATTATTGAATTTATATCGTTGGCTTGCATTTGTGATGGTCTGAAAATTATTTATAACCAACGATCGTTTGTGATTCGACAACATCTCTCACATCATTCGGCATGAATCAATGCGTCGCATATAAAGTAATTTGTTTTCTTGGTGCCATTTAACCCTTTTGACCAGCAGCGTTGACTCTTAGTCGGCATTTAGTCTGAGCAAATTTTTAATTTAACTTAATTTGTGACTCACTTTGGTGTCCGGTGTCAAAGTTGTATTTTTTTTCTTTTTTGGTTTCTAAACGAAACTATCAGGCATTATTAATTGAATCATACGGAAAGAGGCGACAATGTGACAAGCATCTCGAGATGATCTGTGGAGAATTTTGTTTGCTTAATGGGAAATCGAGACGAGAATTGTGTGACCTTCGTTTGGCAAGGTTAGGCCATAATTAAGAATAGTGGGGGAAGATTTTTTCATTCATGTAGGGCGTATTTCAATTAACTGGGAAAAGTTTTTAAAATAAAGGTAACATATTGTATTGTCAGTGGAAATTACACAGAGAGAAAGAAGGTACAATTCATTAACATGATTAAAATAAAATTTTTTAAATATCAATTTGACAAGAAACTAATATCTTTTTGATCCAAAATATTATATCACTTACTTAAATTGATATTAAATAATTTCAGAATGACAATGGAAATGGATAATTTGATATATGGCCATATCGGAGTCAAGTTCTCGACCAAAGTTTATATATCCTTGGAGCATGATACATGTTTATGTATGATATATGTGTGTCTGCCAGTTTTTTATGTGTTGAAACAGGTCATATTCATAACTGGAACGTATAAAGACGCTACCATTGAAAACAAAAAAATTTTTCTCACTAAAACTATTTTTTCGACCGATTGTTCCTATGGCAGCTATATGCTATAGTCATCCGATTTGAATCAAACTTGACAAAATTTTGTGGTAGCATATAAGATTGATCAGTAACGAGTTTGCGAGCGACAGCATTAAAAACAAAAAAGTTTTTCATACTAAGACTTTTTTCCAAACCTATCTTTTGTATGGCAGCTATACCATATAGTTGTCCGATTTTGATAAATCTCGGTGAAATTATGTGAAATCATAGAAAACTTATAAATACGAGGGTTGGGAGCGATGACATTGAAAAACAAAAAAGTTTTTTAACTAAAACTACTTTTTCAACCGATCGTTCCTATGGCAGCTATATGCTATAATCATCCGATCCGGCCGGTTCCGACAAATGTGCAGCGTATTTGTACCAAAAGACTTCGTGCAAAGTTTGGTTAAGATAGCTTTAAGACTGACGGAGGAGATAGCATAGAAACAGACGGACGGACAGACGGACTCAGCTCGTCATGCTGATCAAGAATATATATACTTTATGTGGTCGGAGATGCTTCCTTTTATGCGTTACACACATCCGGACAATTTTATTATAGTCTCTTCAAGGGTATTAAAACGAAGAGGACTATTTCCTTTCCCTTGTGTTATCTGCGGCGTATTTTCGGTTAGGCAATACAGAGGGACAATTTTGAGAGAGCACTCATGAAACAACTGTCTTCAAATGAACAGAACGCAATAAGTGTCTGCGAAAATTGTTTTTTGTGTTTTTGTTTGACAATGCTCATATACATATGTATGTTCCTATGCGATTAGCAAAACAAAAATTAAAATATTCTGAATTTCATTTGATAGGTTAATAATATTAATAAAAAATTCCACATACTTTAGATATATTTATACAAAAATCGTTGACTGAGACAGACACACAGGCGCCCCACTAACAAGCACGCACACGTACGCAAAAGACCCTTTGGAAGTTTGCTCTTGAGCAAAAGAGAATCGAAAAAGGCGCTCTTTGGTTGAGACACAATTGAATGAGTCTTTTGGTTTTCTCTTTTTGTCGTGTCCGTGTTAAATTTGGCAGGTTCTGTTCAAAAGTGTTTTTCAATTCAAAACTTGGAAAAGGCAAAGAAGAAAGAGAAGCTAGAGAGATGTTGTATAATAAGGGAGCGAAAAAATATAGAAATACCAAATTTTTGTTACTTTTTTTCCAAATTTGGTTTTTTGATTATTAACATTAGATTTTTGGAACCTTTTTTGACTCCTTAACCGAATTTTGCGCGTTAATACACGTTGACTTCTTTAATCTGCTGATGGAGTACATACTCCGACGGTGCCCAAATGCCAACAGATCGGGCACCTCGAAACAGAAGTACACGCGTCTTGGGCAATCTGTTGCAATGGGAGAGTACAACTTTAAAGTTGTAGAGGACTTTGTCTACCTCGGAACGATGATAACCGGCGACAACAACATCAGCCTCAGTAGGGAGTTCAAGAGCAGAGGCCTCAAGCGAAGAACAAAAATAGCGCTATACAAGTCGCTTATCATCCCAGTCCTGCAATACGGCGCAGAAGCATGGGCAATATCATCAGCGGATGAGGCGGCGATTGGCGTTTTCGAGCGAAAGATTCTTCGCAGGATTTATGGACCTTTGAAAGTTGGCGAGGATTTTCGCATCCGAAAGAATGATGAACTGTATGAGTTCTATGGGGATACTAGTCTAGTCAAGCGAATAAAGCAACAGCGGCTGCGCTGGCTGGGACATGTTACCCGTATGTATGAACAAGCTCCAGCAAAAATGGTCTACAAGAGGAATGCGAAAGAACTGGGACATTGCAAGGTGGGACGACCAGGTGCGGAAAGATATTTCCAAGCTTGGCGTGAAAAACTGGTGCCAGCTCGCACGGAGCAGTTTTTGTTACAAACGACAATCGAATATTTTTTGGAGGCTATATATCGGATATCGAATATATTTCGGTGATATTTTTTGTCGATGGTTTTCAGAGGCCATTCTTGGGATATCAAAGCAACAAATTTGAAATCTACGTTTTTTACATAGAAATATGTTAACTATTCAAGTTAAGCATCTTCTCTCAATTCCATCTATATAAATTCATGAATAAGTTTCCACAACTTTTTTATATTGAAGGATTTGCAATCGATGGGCAAAGACTACTAATGATAAAACAAGGATCTTGAGAAAGCTGTAGTCTGCCTTTTTCAGTAAATCTGAACGTAGTTTTTAAAATCGACAAACGACACGTTAGATATCTCAATAGATCTGCATATTGAAAATGTTGATAATGTCGATGTTTTTTACAACAAAATTTGAAACTCGAAATGATATTATTTCTTAGGTCCGATTTCTTATCTTCTATATAGAGCAAAGTACAGAGAAAATAAGCAAATAATAGAGTAAAGCCTTTGTTAATCTGTCACATAACAGCTATTTTGAAGATGAGAATCGGCCCTTAGAGTTTTAAAATTATTTGAAATGTTTTTTTAAATACCTTTGCAAGTGTCTATTCGCATTCATAATTTGTAGCATACATTTAGGAGTAGATATTTTGGGGATAATGTACTTTTGTGGTTTTCCTGACGAAATAAAGTTGAATTTTCTATCAGCAGAAACTGTTACAAGTTGAAGATAGTTATATATTTTCCATATATGTACTTTATGTCGCTTGTGAAGCAATGACAACTAGTGTGAAACGGCCAATCAGTCACCAGAATACCAGAGCAAGTAAACCAACATCACCAATATTTTACCCCAAAAAATAAGGAACGAAAAAAAAAATATTTCAACAAACAAAGCAAAATTCATTTCCACCAGAAGAGGGCAAAAAATAAAAGAAGAAAAGTGGGAAACAGAGGGAAAAGGAAAAAGCGTGTCGCGGCAAACGGAATTGAAAATTCAGTGTGTGTGTGTGTGGGTTTTTTTCCCGCATATCCATGTCTGCGTTGGCCTGGGTTGAAAAACATATCTGTTGGATACATGTAATGCCGGTAAATGAAATCCGCTTGTCGCTGGCTGTGAGTCTGTCTGTGAGATGCACACACACACACACACACTCATTCATTCATTCAATTCTCATATTTGGAATTCAACTGCGATGGCGACGACAACACACAGACACATCCATCCATCCAACCATCCATATGTACTGGGTATATGCCTCTGCCGTTTTGCCTTCCCCTCACTGCTCTTTCCTTTTTTCCTGTATCTGTATCTCTGTGGTTCGCTATGGATTTTTCAATCCCCGATATCCATTTGTCCGCTCCATGTCCGCACGGAAGATTTGCACATTAAGCGCCACACACAAACGGAATAATGAATATTTGCCAACAGCTTTCGGCCCCACGTCCCACTTCTTTGGTGCTTGGATTTTTTTTCAATTAAACTGACACCGCGCCGGAGCCTGGTCAGTTGCAATATTTTAAAATCACACATTACTCAAATATTTTTTAACAATTTTTCAGCCAGACGATTTTCTGCTTGTTGGGGGATCCTGTTTTTAATTAACTTGGGGAATATGTGTGGCACAACTGGGTTGCACTCAACAAATTAAATTTTGGTTTATTTTATGCTTTACAGTTTGTAGTTGAAACGAGGAATGGAAAATGTTACTTTAAAGTGAAGGACGTGACTTTTTCGTTAAATTTTTTTTAAATAGATATGCTATACGAAAGATGTAGAACGAACAATTTTCCGTTCCGGTTCAGAGGATAAGGCCTATGATGAAGGTTGGAAAGTTTGAGGTTTAAGATTTATGGTTAAGGTTTTGATTCTAAACTTTAACTTTAAATTTAAAAAGAATTTCAGAATTACTTTATTTTTTATATTTTAAACGAATGGAAAATTCGTTGCTATTCCAAGTTGTTGTAATTAATCTCTGTTGATTTGAGTTGATTACCTTGAATTGCAACTCTCCACCGACCTCAAGCCAGCCAGATACAAAAACTTTGACAAAAAACAGGTCACAAAACCCATATAAACATTCGTTTTAAATCTAGACTTTTAGGGGCTTAGGTCATTAAGGAATTGTCCAAATTTCTAAAACAAGAGAGAAATACTAGAGCCTGCCTCAAAAAAAGTCTACGATTTTCAATTAAAAAGTTTTCAAAAATTTATATTTTGAACCTAAGAAAAAAGGGAGTGGATTTCTGGGTTCGGTTTAAGCCCCAGTCCTGATATAAATATATTTACCGAACATTTTCAAGTGCAACTTTTCGAAAATTTCCCAAACTAAATTTGGAAAAATTTATGTTGACATCTAGAAATGTTTGTAAAACTGTGCTTCCATTTGGCATTATAAAAATTCAATTCAGAGACCAAATCTAATTTAAAGCTAGTAATAAGTTGTAAAATCTTTTCGAAAAGTAAATACCACACTCTTCACCAGCTATTGGCGATAGCTGTGAAGTAACTAGCCACGAAAAAGCTTCTCAAATTTTGCCGCTCGTATTCGGCGTTAAACTGTAGGTCCATTTCTCTTGTGCACACACGCTAAGAGATTGAGAGAAGCTTGGCTTGGCTTTTTGCGGCTGTATAGCCAATTTGATATTTACACTCTTTAAAAGGACAATTTCAGTATGAGGAAATACTTTAGTACACAAAAACTTAAGAAGTTGACACTGTAACTTAATGAATATCTCTTTCGCACCATTTCCTTCTTGCGTATGGACAATCCAGAACTTATTTCCTAATGAATATCTTTTAAGAAAATAAGAAAAGAATGTTATTTTTAGCCGGCTCTAGGTCAGGAGAATAAAAACACAATATATTTCGGAAGCGCATCGGCCTCCGTCTTCAGCGATATTAAAATTACATATATTAAGGACAGATTTGTTTTCGTCCAGATAGCTGATAAGTGTAAGATAAACTTAAAGTTTACTCTTTAATTTGCTAGTATGTTGAAGATGTAATATCGGCCCAGAGTTGCTTTAAGGGTACTGTATACCTTCAGGTGTTATTTTTTGAGGGTTTAAAAAAATTAAATTACACAAAAACTATAAGTGATATTAACAAGCGGTTAAGTTCAATTTAGTATTTTTACCTTACGAGTAAGTTCGATAGGTAATCTGACCTTAACAGTCGAGTCGATTTAGCTATTTTTTTGTATGTTCGTCCGTCCGTTTGTTCGTCTTCCGTTCAAGTTAACAATGTAAAACATAGGCCCATGGTTGCACAAATTTTTTGAGAACGGATTATCTGAATTCAAAACTGAAGACGGGGTTTTGTTAAGAATTGATGTAATTCTGGTGTGAACTAGGATATTTTGGATCGGTCAATAAATGGCGAAGTTATGGGGTTTCAAAGTCAAAATTTCGAAAATCGATTTTTTCCCACTGTATTGGTCCTAGCTCTGTTATTTTTTGACCGATCAAAAATATCCTAGTTCACACCAGAATGGTGGGTATTACGAGCAATTTGCAAAAAAAAATTTGAAAATCGGTCAACAGTTACTCTTTAAATCTTTGCAACCATTTTGGAAAAAGTGGTTCCGAGATAATCGCATTTAAAGTTTCGACATCTGTTTTCGATGAAACAAAAATTATTTTAAATAAATGTAAAATTTGATTTGGTGCATTTGGGTGTTAGCTTTCACCGAAAAAAAAATTTATCAAAATCGGTCAAATAGTTCTCAAGAAATTTGGTTCAAAGTGCGTCAAGACATGGTAAAAAAAAAAAATCTCCAAAAATTTCCAAGTAAAATTTTTTTTTTCAAAATTTTTTTTTTTGAAAATTGCGATGATTTTATAACTTGTTTTAAAGTTTTTTTAACTAAAAATAAGAAAAAAACATGGAATTTTTAAAAATACGAGGGTCGATAAAAAATTTTTCCATATAAGAGAGTCGGGAAAAAATATTGTTTTTAATTATTTCTGTAAAACGAAATTTTCGGATCTGCTTGAAAGTTTTACAGGATGTTTATAAGACCCTAATAGAACGTTTAAGCAAATAAAAAAAAAAAAATTTTCTGAAGGTATACAATTTAGCCTTGAGATACTCAATACTATTCGATACACACATGTAATTCCATATTTTTAAATTTTATCAAATCTTCAATTATAATACAGGACAGTCCCCCTTTTTTCGCAATTTATATAATATTACGCGGAATCGGAATTGTTAAATGTTCCCCCTCCAAAATTGGATGGGGTATTCGAATTTTTACCTAAAAATCCCAAATACCTTCATTCGATCCTCTGGATGTTAAAAAGATTCGACCGAAATCACAACTCTTACCCATTCCGATTAGTGGAATCGGGAAATTGGAACAGGCCTAATAGACTTGTATTAAAATAATATCGAAAGTGATATTTTAGTCGATTTAAGACTTAGTAGCAGCTGCAAAAATCAAGTTGTGGATTTGCGATAAAAGCCTCGCAGAATAACATAGAAGTTAATGCTCAAAATAAAATCATTCTTAAACGAAAAAGAAGGTTAGTCCCATTTTTTTTAGACCGTGAACAGCGCATTCAATTTATTACCGCAACTTTCAAGCCCACTGTTCGATCTTCATGAACGATTTTGTGTTGCGTTGATCAGCCATCTTTGGTCTCTGGAATCCTAAAATTTGTAGTATAGCGAAAATGGGTGCACGACTGTATAAAATTTTGTTATAAATTGTAAACATTTTGGGACCATTTTACCAAATATCGGTCCTCTTTTTGGAATAATTTTGATTCTTATATAAACACCATTTGGGCTCATTTTTGAAACAATTTTTTAAAAATTTGGGAAAATTCGTAGTTTGGGAACATTTACGGAAATTTATGTCTAAATTTTAAGACAATCTTTGTCTCTTATTGTTAAATCTGAAATTCATTTTTCCATTGCTTATAGCATAAATAGTTTATTCTAACTGTTCGAGAAAGTGGTGCTGGATTTTTGAACGAAAGTTTGTAAACTAAATCGTTCAAAAGAGGAAGAAACCGCTGGGGCTAGACTTTGTGCGGTTGTGTTAGTCTTAGTGTAGAGTTTAAGCTTTAATAGGTGAGTTGAAATTGAAAAAATGTGTAAATGAGATCTATTGCAAGCCGCTGAGTCCAAAAATCCAGTCCAAAAAGGGTTAAAAAAATGAATATTATAGAATACTATTCGAGGTGCAAATCGCATTTAAAATCAAGTATTTTTTATTCTAAAAACTGATA
>JAEIFU010001672.1:0-61485 GCA_018904235.1 Lordiphosa stackelbergi | reverse complement strand
AGCGTTTATATATATCTGGCAATTTAAGATAGAAGCCACACAGTGATAAATAAGCGAAAAGTGAGTCCAGCTGCCCATCGCTGTTAAGACGGTGCTGAGCAGCAAAAATATTTGTTTTCCTTATAACTCGACTATCGTTTATCCGATCTTCAACATTCCTTTGGCGAATCGATAACATTCGTGATTACGAAATATCTCTTGCAGGTACAAAGCATCTATTCAGCAAAACTGTGGAGATATAAAGTTTTTCTAAATTGCGGTGGCGGGAGAGGGCGGGCAACCTGTACAATAAAATTCATCTGACTGCAACTACAAGAAGTATTTGTCCATACATGCCAAACCTATATCTTTTACCCTGTCAGAGAAAAGGAAAACTGTTGACAGCATCAAATCAAAGTTTTCGGTAAACAATTATATCCTATCCTGTTATCCTGCTTTTTCCCGATCGTAATCGTAATATGAGCTTCGATTTTGGATTCTATGCATTCTTTAATTATCAAGCAGGTGACAATAAACGCACAACATCACGGTAAAGCCGAGTTATCCCTTCTTAAGGCATTGCTCCCTCAAGTATTGCAGATTATTTGGTAGGCTTTTTCTCAGTAAAGCAGCCCATCCACACACGAATTTGTTCAGATCGTCAAAATGTTCGACGTTAGTGGAGGTGTTCGTGACATTTTTTTTGTTCGACGTTTTGTTCGCAGAGAATTAAAATGTTTCTTTCTTGCGAGTGTTCGTTCGAACATGTTCGTCAATGGATGCGAACAATTACACGAACATCATTTGTCAAAAATATCTGTAGAGGCAAACACGTGCCCAAATGAGCAATAAATTGTTGCTGGAATTCATTGAATGCCCCCAAAATGATCAAATAATGCTTTAAGCTAATTTGTATCGCCATCTAGGCCATGATTGTGTTAGTTTCCGCTGCCATATTTTCATGTTAACTCGTTGTGATTTTTGAAAAAGTGATGTTCGTGAGAAATGTTCGCCTGGTTAGTGGGCAAACGAGTTTTTGTTCGACGAACAAATTCGTGTGTGGATGGGTTATTATCAATAAAAACTTTCAACAGTCTGCTGAGGCGGGTATTTTGTCGATCAACGGCGAAATTGAGCCTGGCAGCAGGGGAGTACCAGAGATGCTGCTTATTTGTTTACCGCAATTTTTGTGCTCAGTACGAGTAGTCATGCGAAACAGCACCCTGCAGCATCTCGCCAGGGCTGTTTATTAACAGCCGACGAGTCACCATGCCGTTTTCTTGTTGCCGTTTTTTGTATATTTGTGGAGACGTCGTACTTTAAGTTCACTGCTTTCACTACCTCCTCGTTCATCTTATAGTTAGCAACTTTTGGATCGTCAATAATACATCCATTTGAGTGTATATTCAAATTTTTAACAATTAACGTCAATAATTTTGTGGAAAAGAAAGACCGCAAGAAAGGGGGAAAGGGCAAAATCTAATATAGTGGCATCAAACTGGATATCTTTCGCGAGCGCATTCTAAGTGCTTCGATTATTACTCTCTTCCAAGGTGCTGATCAGTGGGAGGGCCTGACTTCATGGGTGACTAGTCTGTCAGGACACGCAGCCACTATTTCGGCAATATTTTTTTAATGGGAGAGGTTGACCATAGGGAAACCCTAGGCGGTCTGTTACACAAGCCCGATCTGACAGTTTGCGGCCACATTATTTTGCGAATATACATTTGACAAAAGATCAATTTAAGATGGAAAGTCTCCATTCAAAATTAATAGGTTAACAAAGCAGTTAACTCGCCCGTACACACTCAGGTGTCACGACAAGCGAGCCACTGCAGACAGCTAGTTGGGTTGCTGCTACACATACATTTCCACACAGTATTTTCGACTCCAGGCCACCTACTGCATATGATTGCAATCTGATTCTTTGGAAGATCTGCTGGTCTGCCTTCATCTCACTGTATACAGATGAACTTAACACGGCATTATATTATTATGAGGCTAAAAAGTATGCCATGTAGAAAATTCAAAGTAGGCTAAGAAACGATTTCATGCTCTTAGCATCAGTCACTTGTCAAGCCTATCTCTGTAAAAGATGTGAAAATTATTGTACTTAAGAAACGAAAATAAAACAAAAAGTCGAAGTCTCTCATTTTCGAATATCTCTAATTTTGAGATCGCTTAAGCTTACCCAGGGTCTTTGATAACTGGAGGACAAGTTAAGAACTGGATATTTGGTTTCAGTAATTGTGGTGTTTTAAAAAGATTTTTGAAGCCTAGTCATTTTTGGCTTTCTTTACTAGTATTTTGCTGAAGTGTAACTTCACATATTTTGTGAGTGCTGCGAAATAACTTCTTTGCCAACAAAAACATAATTTCAGAAAGTTTGCTTTCCTGCTTTCATCTGGAAGAAAATGCGTGAAGGCCACGACAACGCGGAGCCAGGTGCTATGTCAAGAGCAAAAAAGAATATACAAGATGTGCTGTTACCGTGCCGAAAATGAATGGCAATACTCTCGCATTTGGTGGACAATTGCCCGGTGTAATCAACAGCTGATACAACGTGGGTGAACCAGGTCAGTGAGTGCCTAGCAACCGGTTTATAATAATATCTTATCGAATTTGTACATGACTGCCGGGCCACGCAGCCGGTCACATAATTTCCGATTACTGCCTAGCCTTCGACGATGACGAGAAACTTCGATGACAGTTAACTCCTGTATTGAAACCCGTGATTGCTCTTCTTCAAGATATAATGGTAATGCCTGAAAGAAAGGCGATGACATGTATTGAATAAAGGCTTCAAAGCACCAATAAACCTTTGCCCTAGTAGTTAAAAATGTTAAAAACAGTTATTTATTTTAGCCTGCAATTGTACATAGCACGATCAATATCAAAACCAGATCCATAGTTATCGCCAGGTCGCTTTTTCAATGAAAATTGTCTGTTTTGCTCAATTTTGAAGGAAATAAAATAGTATCAACTAATGACTGCACGAACATATAAAATATACTTCGATCCATTTGTTTCTGCACATGATTTATTTCTATAAATTGCATACGTTTCAATAATTAATACAAAAGTACCTCTATCAATATGATCTAGTTTATCACCACTCACAACATGGGATTTTTGTTTATGCCACTATCTTTATTACTTACATAAACATCTATCTATCAGTTATTCCGTGCGTGTATATTATCCAAACGTTTCTGTTTTCACACATCAAATTTGCATTATGTTTTTATGAAATATCAAACCATTGACAAACTCATGTGTGAAGGGCAAACAATAATAGTCACAGTATACCTATATACATTTAAATGTGCGTGGTTGTTGAAGGAGAAAGCACTGCAGCCGTTAAATTTATACACATCTATTGCGCATTACTTCAAAATGTCAGTGTAGGCACTGGCAATGTCTTAATGAAATGAAGGTGTAAGACGATGAGCAAAATCAACACATACATATATAGTTAATATATAGTTGGTGTTACAAAGTGGCTCAATTACAATGACACCATACGTGGGTTAAAAGCAAATGATTTATGACTTCAATAAAAATAAGATGGGGTGGCCAATTAACTTGAATTTACAGAATTTGGTGCTCACAATTAGTTAGCACCGTACTGTAGAATGTACCTCCATTAACACAATCATTCTCTGTGTCGGCTGTTCCCACATCGTTTGCAATGACTTCAACATATTGATTTCACACACACATCAAAATATCAGCCACCGCACACGTCAGTCGCTAGCATTTTCTGCTCGCCACCCTGGGGTGATTGGGGTCTCCCGTCGGATGGAACGGAACAGTTTCTTGCAGCCGTTATCGAAATGCTAATAATGAATTCACGATTTCATCATGTTTTTCGGTTTCTCGCTGTTCACGCTGCGAGGAAATTCATCGATGCCGGCTTTCGCGGAAATCCTCATTACCGATTATTCAATGTCGTACCGTCGTCATCGCCTTCGGAACTCCAAGCAAAACAAACCGTTATATTGTTGATGATCAGCTACGGCACAGCAATTGGTTAATATTAATTACCACGAAAGATTAATAGCGTGTCAGTGGCACATGAACACAATCTTTAATAATGCGAACAGGAACACGCCGTTATTGGTTTTGACTTCATTAGCTGCTGGTAAGATTTGAGTAAAGTTCAGAACTTACCCTCGATAACCATGAAACAGTGACTGGATTCTTTCTGTTTTCCTTGCTCTAAAAATTCCATATTTCGGGACAAAAATTGCACAGCGTAGAACGGAATTAATATCAGGAGGGATATATCTTGTAAATGGTTCATAGAGAATTTTCAGCATAATTGCATCGAAACACCGCACAAACTAGTGACAAGTAAAGGCAGTACGAATGCAGATGTTAACAGCTCACACACGAGCAAAGTTTGATTCTCAGGATCCATCATAAAATATTGCTGAAATTCTCTGTTTACTATAGATCCTGCATTATTTGCAAGCTAGTACACGGAAGCTGATTAATATTTCTACGTCTATAAAATATCTAAATATAGCATTCATGAGTCACGCATTCCCAATACTAAATTGCAGGCTCGCCTTCATTTCCAGCTTAGATGTTTTTAAGAGAAAACATTCTGAGAAAAGATTTCCTCACAGCATTGCCTACTATAATCATTTCTTTAATTACGGGAAAGAAATATTACTTAACAATCCTGATCCCCACTCTCTGCTATCGATCCTGAACGAATGCCGTTGTTAGTTTATTGAGGTTTTAAACCATCGATTTGGCAGCTCAACACGGTTTCCATGGCTCACAACAGTGCCTCCGGCTCGTTCGGTTCACTTTAACCTCGAGACATGCATTCATTTGGGACGAAGAAGCGAAGTTTACTTGACAGTTGCCATCTATCAAAATCTTATTCAGCATAGGTATTTGGACAGAGCCTCGATCTTCACTATTTACTTCAGTCGTTTTCATACGGGGTCTTAACCACCAGCTTCTGAGCTTAAAACTCCTAGAACTAACTTCGGGATTATTTTGTTTCAGCGACAGAACAAAGAACGCCCACAGCTCAGCGCAAAGAAAACGCAGCTTGGAGCCAAACCTTCTGCTGTTGTTTCAAATCGCTCCAACTATCGTCATCTGCCTTATAGACAAGATACATCTGTCAGTTTTACATGAAATGCTAACGTTTGGCGCAAAAACTCTCCAGAGATTTTCGGGACACACTGGTGTAAACCTTTGCACATTTCCTGTATTTTATGTCCGTCTGACCATCACCCTTCTACGTTCATTGTTTGAGTGATTTTTCTACGCTTAAAACCGATTGAACTGACACTCCTATTATTCGTACTAATTGCACAATTTTTCGGTAAAATATACCATTATAAAATTGAGCGCGAATTCCCGGTATATTTAACCAGTTCACCATATCTACTCCAAACTTGGGGATTATCTTACGCGATTTAAAACCGATCATCTTTCAACCGCCAATCGAACATGACAATCTGAATTTTTTTACCTGGCTTTTTGGAACTGCTATCTAACCGCTCAGTTCATAACTGCGATCTCCCAAATCTTCCATGATACGAACATCTTGCCTGCGAATTTCAGAGGGGGGTTCACACGAACAGAAAATCTCCAATGCGGTTTTTTGCAAACATCTCTATGTATTACCACTTCTGCAATTTACCCTGTGCGGGAACGATAGCTGATTTATCGGATAAACGGGGTCTCTGTACTGCTTGGTTTTTTTGAACATGCCACTAATTTTATGTTCTTTCGAAGAGGCATTTAAAATAAACTGGATGCTTCTGTAACGCAATAGCACTCGAAGTATATACTTGATCAGATGAGTTTGTTTAGTGAGTTGATATATTATTGAAACCGTTCAAACTGTCCGTCTGCTTGGCGCTATTCTCTCCGTTAAATTTCGCACTAAAGTCTTATGAACAGTGGAATGCCAGTACATTTAGTCGTTTTAATGACGTGAATGATCATAGGTTCTAGTTCTTAGTGAGAAAAAACTTTGTTTTTCTCATTACTTTTCGTAGTAATGACATCTATTTCAAATCATTTACTCTTGGAGAATTTGATCAAAATCGGTGAATATACTGAATATATCGTATATACATATAATTGCAGCATATATCATGCCCAAGGGTATATGTACTTGGTCGATAGGGTAACGCAACTCAAGATGTTGAAAACTGTAAAAGTGTCGAAACTCTGTTTTCGGGACAACCATTGTAATTCTTGCATGAAGATGTACTCTGATTGTTACAAGAAACGCCTGTGTTCGCGCCAGCACAACAATCTCTAAAGCTAACGATTATGTTGGAAAAATTAAAACAAAATAGCCTGAGAGAAATGCATATGGGGGTTGTGTCCCATACATAATCTCAATTTTTGCTGATGTACCGCACTCTGTGCATTTAACCGCACAACAACACTGGCTCTGATCTAAAATTCACTGACAAAGCAGGACTGTGCATTGTTTTTGTTTAAAGGCCAGCAGCTCTATTACTCGAGAGCGTGGAGTTCACGACACTGTCTTAAGGATCTCGTTCTTTCTCTAATAGTTTATTTTTTCTTGGGCAAGAGTCCGAACACCTCAGCCAGAAGCACTGTTATGACCAACCAAAGATTAAAGCTCATGGGGGGAGGTACTTTCAAAAATTGAAGAATTTAAAATGTAAAATTAGGTGATTAGCAAATCTTTCTGGACTTCAGTGAAACATTTTAGCGATTTTTGATGAGTATTTGACAATGGGTCAAAATAGAATGTCAACAAAACTTAGAGACCCTGACTATAGAGAGAAATCTTGATATTCCATCCGTTAGGACTTTAGCAAGAAGTCAAAAGTGTTTTCTATTTTGGTTTTGAGTTCAGAGTTGCCAGACATAGTCCCTGCTTGCTGAACACATTTAGGAACTCGCATGCATACAAGTCGGTTGCTGGCGAAATCATGCCTAATTTACACATTTTAAATTCTCCAATTTTTTAAAATTCCTTCCCCATCTTATTAATCATGACTTTAATCTTTTGGTTGGTGATTAATACTGGCTTTAATTTTTTACTGGCTGAAGTTGCCCTTTTTTGTTGGGAAAAGCTGTTTTAGAGCTCTTTGCCCAAGAAAAACGTATTGGAAAGAACAGAAAATCATACGGGACAGTTAGTTTCACTCGTGAGACTCCACAGCTCTCGAGCCAATAGAAAGCCCTTTGGGGCGAACACACATGCGGCTGAAAGATAACCTGACAACTAAACAAAACATGCTTTTTTGAGTCCGCAAAGCTGAGTTGTCAACTGAATTTTAAGATCAAACCAGTGTTTGTTGTGCACAGTTGCATGCACAGAGTGCGATTACACTGTGACACATTTTTGAAGTCAAAAAAGTTAATCAAAAAATTCCGAAAGGGTGTGATGGTAGTATAAAAACTTTCTTTTTATTGCATTTCTCGCAAACTATTTTGAATTTTGCTTTTATGTCGTTAGCAAAGTTGTTGCTCTTGGCTTGAACTACAAAACATTTCTTTGTAGCAAATCAAAAATTAATCTTCATACCCAAAATTACAAAATTTGTCCAAAAAAAAACAAAGTTTTCACCACTTTTTTACAGTTTTTCAGCTTTATCTTGAAACAATGGAACGAAACCGCGCCAAAAAATAACGTCAAATTTGCAAGAATATATACTTTAGTTCGGAGATGCTTCCTTCTGTGCGTACAATACATCCGACAATTTTTATAAAACCTCTTCAAAGGGCAAAAAATTTTGGAAAAAATGCCACAAAACCAAGCAATTTGCAAAATTATACCGTTTATCCGACTGTCATGAAACTCGTATGGTTGGACGCTTGCCCGGGAAGGTTTCCCCTTTTTTAAGGGTAAATTTATAATTTTTTGATAGAAATTGAAGACGCATACATAAAGAAGGTTTACACAAAAACCGCGAAATTTGCCAAAATTTTCATTAGATTGTAACGAACGAAATATCCTGAAATTCACTAATTTTTGTAGATCGCAATTATAGACGCGTGAATGATAAGATCGAACAGTTCAAAAAGACGGGTAAAAAGTTCAGATTATCATGACGATTTAATAATTGGCAATTGAAGACGGGCAAGGAGAAGGTGTCGGTCAATCGGTTTAATAAAATCGCAAAATTAGCAAAATATCCAAAAAGGGTTTAGACTGATAAGATGGGTAAATAGACGGTTAAATACATATATCAGGAATTCGCCATATTTTATAATGAGTTTAGATTATACCGAAGATTTTATGGTTGAATATTGAAGAGGGGTAAAAAGGAGGTGTCGGTCAATCGTTTTAAAAATATTAGAAATTTAAAAAAATCCTGTGAGCTCTAGGTGACATGATGAGGGGTAAATGGAAGGTGTTGATCGAACGGACCAAAAAATCACGAAATTTGCAAAACTTTATATTCTGGTGTGTCCCAGAAATCCGTAGAGTTTTTTGTATAAACCTTTCATTTCATAATGAAGCTGTTTGAATTTATATGTTAAGGGGGACAAATATACCAGTCTACTAGATTAGATGACGATAGTTGAGCGATTTGAAACCGCCTGCTCAAAGCCAAGTAGATTTGATGCATACGCTTTTTCTTTCACATAATCTAGTAGGCGGTCTTGTTCTGGTCACTTCGCAAATAAAGTAGTCCAAGTTTAGTTCCAAGTGCAATAGTTTATACGAAAATATCTAGATATTTCCAAGACACCCCTGAAGAATTGTCAAGTAAGCTTCACTTCTTCGTTTTGTGATTAAAATTCTAAAGGGGCGTAGCAACGCACGCCGCGTACCTGCTAGTTAGATATATAATGCTCGAAAATAAAGTGTGAACCCTTGAACCGAACCAAACTTGCTGTTTGGTTTGAGCCATAAACCGTATTATACACCGAATCGATGGTTTTAAACCACAATGAACCACTGGAACGATCGTTCGGGATGGATACAGGATACACTAGGGGCGGGATCGGAACATGACAGGGTCGATATTTCTTTCCCAGTAATTCATAAATTAAACAATGCGGGTGTGAAATTTCTTTTCTTTGGAATGTTTTTCTCTTAAAAACATCTCAGCAGAATGGGAAACAGAAACCTGCAAACCTGTTTTGAAACTTACATAATTTTTAAGAAAACAATATTAAGGGTCATGACTCATGAATGTTATATTTAGATATTTTATGACGTAGAAAAAATTCCAAAACGTCATCAGCTCCATTATTTTCGCTTGCAACTAAGTACAGGAGCCTGCCAGATGCTAAGCAAAAACGAAATTTCATAATATTTTTATGATAAGGTTCGCGTCCCTGAATCAAACTTTTTGCTCGTATGTGAACTGAACACGCTTACAAAATTCGGTACTGCCTTTTGCGGTCACTACGAAACGACGCCTACCGTACGAGAAAACGGAAGTATGTACAATGCGATTCAAACCATTTACCGTAATTGTGCTTTGAAAAGTACTCTATGAACCATTTACAGAGATTGCCAGAAAATAGTTCCCTCCTGAGTTTAGTATTAATTGCGTTCTAAACATAAGTACGGATTTTTGCCAAAATATAGAATTTTTAGACCAAAAACAAGAAAAAACCTAAAATCCGAAGTCATACTCATGAGTTATCGAGTTTTAGTTCTGAACCTTTTTACCCAAATGTCCCAGCAACAGTTGAAAAATTAAAAAACCAATAGCAGCTGTGTTCCGTTCACATTATTAAAAATTTAATGATTCCTTGTCACCGTAACACGCTAATGGTCACCTCATTCTTAATTAATAATTACTACAATCCTTTATGCTAATCATCTACTATCTCTTGGTTGTTTTGCTCAGGTTTCAAAAGAGCGTGGCGAGCAATTGGCTATTGAATATGGCATCAAATTCATGGAGACCTCCGCGAAAGCCAGCATCAATGTGGAAGAGGCCTTCCTCACACTTGCCAGTGATATAAAAGCGAAAACGGAAAAGCGTATGGTAAGTCGATGAATATATTAGCATTTCAGTGTAACTACAAAACCAACTTTTATTCCGTTCCATCCCACAAAACAGGAGGCAAACAATCCACCCAAGGGCGGACATCAACTAAAACTGACCGAGAGCCGGCCAAAGGACAGTTGGTTGTCCAGATGCAGTCTGCTTTGACGTGGCAATGTGCGATTGGCACTGATGCGGCACGGTGGTAATAATTATGATAATGTATGTGGTAGTAGTTTTCTTAACTCCTGTTAAGTCCGTACAAGCGATAATGGCGCCAGCTCTCCCAACCGACTTAAATGAAATATTGTAATATGGAAAGGTACATTCTACATGCAGTTGCTAACTAATTAATGAAACATAAATTATACAAATTCAAGTTAATTCCCAGCCACATCCTTCTCAAAGAGTATTGTTTTGTTAAGTGCATAAATCATTTGCTTTAGCCCACAGCCATGGTTGTTGTCGATTTGTAATTAATTACTTGTAACATAACTATATATTAACTATATATGTATGTATTTAGTTTTGCTCATCGTCAGACTTATTTCCCTTTTTTGCCATTTCGTTAAGATTGTGTAGTGCAGTGCACCTACACACTGACAGGGTGTTCAGACGCACAATTTCCCAGAAATCCAATGCCTTGGTTATCATTTCGTGTAATTTGCACAGCTGCGGGTGCTTTCTCCTTCTTCTTCACACACATTTCATCTTATATAGGTTATACTGTATTTATTTTTTATTTGTTTTACTTTGCCGCCCACACACACACAGGACTTTGTCAATAGAACGTTATTTCTATAAAATATAATGCAAATTTGATGAATGAAAACCAGAACACGTTTGGATAATAAATACACACACCTAATAAATGATAAATAAATATTTATATAAATATAAAATAAACCATACAGCGCCGTAAAATACATATTGTGAAAATTAATTGATAACTAAATGCATATTTGATATTAATAAATTACTTGTAATATTAATTATTAAACGTATACAATTTTATAAAAATAAATCATGTGCAAGAAACAAATGAGGTCAAGTTTATTTTAAATGCTCATCACGGTCAGTTAGTTGATAATATTTTATTTCACTAAAATTGAGCCAAACTTGAACAATATTCATTGAAAGAGCGACCACGAATTAGCCTTGACAACCTGGATCTGTTTTGATGTGACCGTGCTATGGCTACAATTATACGGAGGCAAAATAAAT
The DNA here is from genome assembly GCA_018904235.1 of Lordiphosa stackelbergi. Lineage (NCBI taxonomy): Eukaryota > Metazoa > Arthropoda > Insecta > Diptera > Drosophilidae > Lordiphosa > Lordiphosa stackelbergi. The sequence continues at coordinate 50,311 of JAEIFU010001672.1, read as the reverse complement.
CAACTGTTTTAACAGTTTTTACTTCGCCTTGTGTACGTTTTCTTACTAAATTTAAAAGGTTTATTAGTTGCTTACAAATACATTTATTCAATATATTGTCCATCGCTAGCCACTACTTTTTACATCTTTCAGGCATTTTTCCGATACCATCTTGAAGAAACAATGCGGAGTTTTCGAAAATACAGAAGTGCTGATCATCAAGGACCTCCGTCATCGTCGAATACAAACAGTAGTCGGAAGGGGACTTCCCATTTCAGCGTTTTAATGTATATTTTGACCGGCTGCGTAATATGTGGCCGAGCGTTGTCATGTTACAAATTTACCTTGTCGTGTATTATAAATTCAGTTCGCTAGAGCGCTCTGTGATGGTTTCACCCGATTGTATCAGCTGATTGTACACCAAGCCCAATTGGTCCCACCAAATACAGAGCATAACATTGCCATTGCGTAAATTTTCAGCTTTGACGTCGATTTTGGCGTATGCCCGGGCGACCCATATTCTTTTTTTGCGCTTGACGCATATATCCCGTAAGCTTCTTGCATTATTCAATGGCCTTCAGCTGCATTTTTCTTCAAATGAAAGCAGAAAAGTAAACTTTCACGTAAATTGTGTTTTTTGTTGGCACAATAGTTGACATATTCGCAGCACTCAAAAACTATGTGGTTACACTTCAGCAAAATACTGAAAATGAAAGCCAAATGATGAGGCTTCAAAAATCTTTTAAAACTTTTTGGTACTGGTAATATAGCTCTCTTTTTTCAAACCACCAGTCCAAAAGACTAGATACATAAGAGAGGAACCACAAGTCAAAGCCAAACGATCTAAATTAGAATAGTCGAAAATGAGAGAGACTGACTTTTTCGTCTTACTTTTCGTTTTTGCTGGCCCTGCTAAATTCTGGACACATTAACAAAAATTCCATTTAAATAAATTGAAGACTATGGGCCGTTTTCACATCTTTTACAACTGTAGAATAAACTAACAAATGACCTGATACATAGCCTCTTTTTAGAACATGGGAAATCGACTCTTAACTTCTTTGGTTACTCTACATAACTTTTATAGCATACTTTTAGCCTCATAATATAATGCCATTTGTACATTAAGTTCATCTGAAAAGTATACAATGCATGCTCGGACGGAATGAAAAACAGACCGGCAGATATTCAAAAAATCAAGATTGCAATCCATATGCAGTAAGAGTAAGTGGCCTGAGGTCGGAAATGCTCCGGAAAAACTCTTTTGTTCTCAATATTAGCGCTCTTAAACTCTGTCATGGTTAATATTATGTGTTTTTAAGCTGATCTGCGAAGTTTGCTCAAAACCGCTTGTCGTTGACGCAAGCTTACAGGTGTATTGTACAGACGAAGTTAGCTTTGCTTTCTTGTTAGCTATTAATTTTGAATGGGAGCTACATCTTAAATTGACCGAACTTAAAGAATCTTTGTCAGAATGTTATGATTCACTTAAAATAAGCGTGTACAAAAAACTGTCCAAATCGGACTTGTTGTAGGAGTACCCTAGGGTTTCCCTATGGTCAACCTCTCCCATCGAAAAAATATTGCCAGAAATGAAATTGAAGCTCACAAATAATCCTGTAAAACGAAACCCAATTTGAGTCACCCATGGGGAAGTCAGACCCCTCCCCACTGATCCGAAAAATATTGGAAGAAATAATATCGAAGCACCCAAAATCTTATGCAAAGATATCCAATTTGATTTTTCTATTAGATTTTACCCTTTTCCCCTTCTTTAAATATTAATTTTGGTTACGGTGCTTCTTTCCACAAAAATTGTTGACGTTGTAGATTGTTTAAAATTTGAATATACATAAATAGTTAACGGTATTATTTGTCGATCCAAAAAGTTTGCTAACTATAAGATGAACGAGTGGAGTTATAAGCATCGGTGACTTAAAGCTACGGCAGTCTCCACAATATACAAAAAACAACAACAAAGAAAACAGCGATTTAGGCATAGAGAGCTCGTCAACTGAGATCATACCTAGCCCCTAGTACCTAGCAGAGATCTGCAAGAGTGCCTGTTTTCTTGACTACTCGTACTGAAAGACACAAAAAATTTGCAGTAAAATCAAATATACACTCGTTGTCGTATTGGCATCTCTGGTACTCCCCTTTTTTTTAGATTAAGATATTTCGACAGAGCTCCCTAACAAAAAGGTGGTTTGCCGTTGTCGATACCGGCAAAAATCGTTTAAACTAAAATACCCGCAGAAATCAGCAGGCTTTTGTTTGGGAGATTTTGTTATTCTTACTGAGAAAAAAGCCTACCAAATAATCTGCAATACTTGAGGGAGCAATGTATAGAAGGGATAACTCGGCTTTACCGTGATGTTGTGCGTTTTATTGTCACCTGCTTGATAATTAAAGAATGCATAGAATCCAAAATCGAAGCTCATATTACCACGATTACGATCGGGAAAAAGCAGGATAACAGGATAGGATATAATTGTTTACCGAAAACTTTGATTTGATGCTGTCAGCAGTTTTCCTTTTCTCTGACAGGGTAAAAGATAGAGGTTTGGCATGTATGGGACAAATACTTCTTGTAGTTGCAGTCAGATGAATTTTATTGTCACAGGTTGCCACGCCCTCTCCCGCCACCGCAATTTAGAAAAACTTTATATCTCCCACAGTTTTGCTAGATAGATGCTTTGTACCTGCAAGAGATATTTCGTAATCACGATTATTTATCGATTCGCCAAAGGAATGATGAAGATCGGATAAACGATAGTCGAGTTATAAGGAAAACAAAAATTTTTGCTGGGTAGCACCGTTTCAACAGCGATGGGCAGCACTTGACTCACTTTTTGGCTTCTTTATCACTTTGTGGCTTTGGCTTCTATCTTACATTTAACAGATATATGTAAACGCTGGGAGGTACAGAGTATGCTATAGTCGGACTTCACCGACTTTCTAACTTGTTTTTTAGGAAAATATATCAAAAATATTTGAAGTCGATTTGCGCGGACTAGGAATTCATTGTAGACCCATGGTTTCTTGGTGAAATTTTCTTAGAATTGACCGTAGATTTCTATTTTGATATAAGCTTTGTGCGTTTTTTTACCAATCATACAAACAGTAAGAAAGTCGGTTAAGATATATATATCATACTTCGATTTTTGGTCGTAAATTGACTCTCCAAATTGATGTCTAACAGGAGGGAATATCGATCATCGATAGTTGTAAGTGATGTGTGAACTAGTGATGAACTGGATCTGTGATTGGAGCTGGATAAACTGAGACTGGGACCGCCACAACCATTTCAAAACTGACAAATAGATGGCGCCAATACTGTAAGCATTTCAAAACTGATCTTTGATTGGAACTGACTTTTGGTCATGACTTGAGTATCGTTCATCTGATCTTTATCATTTCTTCGAAAAAAAAAAAAAAAAAAAATAAATAAAAAAAAAAAAAAACAAAATAAAAAAAAAGGGAATATTTTTTTTTTCAAATTGCGGGGGGTGGCAAAAATTGAAAACGAACTTTATCTGCCTGGAAGTATAAGAAGTACATATATGTCCCCTACATGTCGAACCTCTATCTATTAATATCTGAAAGATCTGTGCGTTCACACAGATGCTGTTGATGCTGATCCAGTATGTATATACTTTATAGCAGGGTTCCCCAAGCAGAGAAACGTGACTGTCTTCAACAAAAGGTTGCTCGGTTCGTGCCCCGTGGCTATCGTTGGGGAACTCTGCTTTATAGGGCCGGAAATTCTCCCTGCATACTTTTGCACAAACTTAACTCTGTGTTCGTTTGGTTCAGAGAATAAAATTATCAAGTACGAATGCACTACAGTTGTAGTTGCAGTGCACCCGTGCAGATCTCTGGTACCTAGCGTCTAACCAGCCATATCGCATTACCATATCATAAAAATGTTGTGACAACGTTTGGTCAAAGAATTCTCTTTACAGGGTACTTTACATTCGGTCTTTCCTAATTTTCTTACTTGATTAAATTGTTGTTTTTCTTTTTAATCGCTTTGACCGACGAGAGTTTATCACGCTTGGAATTATGAGTTTAAAAGTAAAAGGAAATTGTGACTTAAAGATGTAAAGGCACGTACACTTGCAGGTGGTAAATGAAAAACGTGAGAAGCCGGTTTGGGGGTACGAGACCGATAAGTAAGTTGAAGTGCAGAGCTTATGTTCGTTTGAAAATGTTATCCCACGAGCATTAATCTTTCTTTTGTAAGTAATACAAACTGCAACAATTTCAATAATTAATTATATATTTAAAAAACAGTTCACAAAATGGCAACATTTTGCTTTAGTTAAACAGAGGATTGGGCAACTTAAACGTAAATACATTAATTGTACGATACGAACACTGAAAAAGTGGATAAGCACAACAGAGGGATACATATAAACACGCACATATACACATAAACACACACACATGCACACACTTACGGGGATACACAGTGAATACAGAGGCTCGGATTTGTAGGTTGATTAGAGACAAGACAAAGATTTTTAATAAAAATAAACGATTATTAGAGTAAGAGGAATTGCACGTGATTTGGTCCTTAGCTGGCCATAGGTTACGCCTGGGGCAAATTCTGATAGTAGGTGGCCAGAATTTGCCAGGCATGCGGCTCCATAAAGCCGTCGGGCGGACTGGCGCCCGTTTTGGCCAGTGTGCGCATTTTGGTGCCCGATATGAATTCAAAGTCATCCTTGCGCTCATGCTCAAAGAATGCCATGCGGCTGGCAGTTTTATCGTAGGCGGCCACACGGAAGGGCAGTATCTAAAAGGGAGAAAGAATTACAATTTGTTTGTGTTCACAGGCCGCAATGATTAACCAACCTCCATGCTGTCCAGTCCTTGAGCCATTTTCAGCACACGTGCTCCATGGGTGGCATCGTAGAGATTACCATCCGGATAGGCCTGTTTATCCGGATGTGGCATGCCTGCCGGATCTCGTCCCACAATATAGAAATTGGCTCCAGCATTCATGCGAGCCTTGGCGTGCCATTGCACCTCCGTCGGGCCGGCATACATCATAGGCGAGGGAAATATGGCCAGTACCGTGTCCTCGCGACGCAATACACCCGCATCGAGCACCGCCTGATGCTGTTTCATGCGCACCTGCAGCGGCACATCATCGTCCTTGGTCCAACCGCCCAGGGGATGCAGCAACAGCACTGGCTGCTTGAAGCCACGCTCTAGCAACTGTCGCCTGGTGTCCTGCATGAGCAGCGCATGTCCATTGTGAATGGGATTGCGCAGCTGAAAGGCAAAGATGGCATCCGCATTTAGCTCCTTAAATTTCCGTCGCAGTTCGTTGGGCGTTAGACGATACTGATCGAGACCATCTTGCCAACGGATGCGCTCAATGACAGCCAGATCCCCACCGACCAGATACTCGCCAGATTCGAGCACCTGCTTGCTATACGGATGCGCAGGATTGCTGGTGCCGAACTGGCGACAAAGACGCTCCTCCTTGCGCTGATAATAGAACTCGGGACGACGCAGTATGGCCACCGGTTGACCCTCATACTTTAAGGTAAGCGCTGAGACTCCATCCAGTCGCTCTTTGTCAGCCTTACTGGCGCTCAGCACTATGGGCACAGAGTGATTCTCACGATACGAACCATCCATGCCACTCTGGAGTGTATTGAAGTGCAACGTCTGCAAATACTCATCCTCACGCATAAAACCCTTTAAGGGATAGGCCCATCCTTCGGCCAGCACCTGCACCCATTGCAATTCCACGGTCTTAATGTCCAGACCAGGCAGCGATTCGGCCTCATGGCGCAAAACCTCGGAGGCAATTGTCTCACTCGGATACAATTCCGGCAACAGATCCACATCCCTCAGAGAGCGGGGTATGATGCCCTCCTGCTCGAGCAGGGCCACCAGCTGCTGCGTGGACTCACGCACTGTATAGCCATGCGTATTCACAACCAACTCGGGATGCTGTGGCCGTTCGTATTCCTGGGTGATGCCCGTAAAACCCTTAATCACACCTTCGCGTGCCTTCTTGTACAGACCCTTCACATCGCGCGTCTCGCACACATCAAGCGGGGTGTCCACAAAGATCTCGTAAAACTTTAGGCCCGCATCCTTGTGAATTTTACGTGCCATCTCACGATCATCGGCAAAGGGCGAGACAAAGCTGCAAATGGCCACAACGCCGCTGTCTGAAAACAATTTGGCCACCTCGCCCACCCGACGAATATTCTCCTCACGCTCGGCCGGAGTGAAGCCCAGATTCTTGTTTAGACCTGTGCGTATGTTGTCACCATCCAAGCCATAGGCGGGTATGCCACGTGAGACGAGATAAGCCTCCAACTCGAAGGCAATTGAGGTTTTTCCAGCACCGCTAAGTCCTGAAAAGTTACAAGAAAAAGGGGAGATTAGGAAATGAAGTTTCACTTATTATTCGTCAATCTAGTCGACTGATTTTATAAATCTCTTACACCCTGCTCCATAGGATTTCGAATTTATATATTTTTGCCTGTTTCACCATTTAAATGAAAGCAGATTTTTAAGTGGACAAAACGCTCGGAACAATGATCAAGGACTTTATCTCGTCACTTACAGCAAGGCGACTTAAGGCTAACGTTCTGCCATCTGTTCTTTGGCAAGCGATGTAAGTTTAATGAAAACATTCCCGAACCATGATCAGATCTAAAAGAGAGATAGGATCACCTAAAAACACCTGTATCCTCGAAAGACGAGCTTGGAACGGCTTGACAAAAAATCTAAGTAAGTTGATCGAATTACTCCAGTCTTGATAATGCACGTCAAAAGTCATTGTTTGAAAATGTTAACTTTGCAGCTCACTCCCTTGCTCCAATTTCTAGCAATTCCTCCCGCAATTGCGTACCGGCCCTGCTGTACGGACAAGCAGACAGAAGTAAAGTGTGTGCTATCGAGACTCAATTGGCGCAGAAGCGTTGGTTGCAAAAACTACATGTGTACAGTGCGTGGATCGACTCGAGCCTCGCTGATAAGAGTTTTTTTCTATTGATGTTGCTGGACTGCTCCCAAATTTAAATTTCTTGCCCACTGCTGAGGTAAACAAGAGAAAACGAGAAGGCCAAGCTAACTTCGTCTTTGCCGAAGTTTTTATACCCTTGCAAATGTTTTAATACATCAGAGTTTAAGAACGCCAGCATTAAAACAAACAATTTTTCTAAATAAAACCCACTTTTCGACCGCTAGTTCCTATGACAGCTATAAGATATAGTCATCCGATATTGACCAAAACTTCCAATAAAACTATGTGAGAAGTTAAATAAAAACAAAGTCTCACAAAACATTTCGAAGTTCTAGTAAAAGTATAGTCAGATCGGTGGTGAATATTTGCCGATAGCTTCTGTGACTGAGGGATTAGTTCGCGTAGAAATATCCATCAGATGGTACCCCCATGCTGATCAGATATATATACTTTATCTGGTCGGAGATGATTCCTTCTATCTTACAAACTTGGGCAAAATTATAATACACTTTTCAAGTGTATAAAAATCGTTCAATATCTACCGAAATCAAGCACAATCGTTGACAAAAGTAAAGTAATTCCGCATTTTCTTCAAACGTGAACATTAGTGTCATGTCCTACGACAGTGGCGTACTAAACATTTACTAATTTCTTTTAGTTTGCTTCTTTCTTAGTATAGTAATTTTTATGTAAAAATATTCCTCTATTCCTAAACTAGGAATTAAAACCGAAATGAAACTCGGTTTCGGTCAACGCATTTACATTGGCCTAAAGACTTGCTCGGACAGGAATCGGACAAGCAACCTATGCCCGTTTCCCATAATATATAATCGTATAACCGTAATCGAAATCGGAAACCGCAACCTATTCGATGACAAAATGTGTTGAAAAATTCTATGTATACAGTCTGTGTTTACGAAAACCGCTTGTGAAATCTGGATTGACATAATTATTCGAAATATTGCTCTTTTTTAGGGTCATAATGTGGCAATTCGCCCTTCTCCCTTCGCCAGAGCCTTTCAATGTTTTGTGTGAAAAAGTGAGTTGAGGACTTTTGTCAATTCTTGTTGGTTCTTTTTGGTCTTTTCACCACAAAATCACTTTGTCATGGAAAATAATTTTAGGACTATCACTCAATCAGGCATTTTAAACCTTTTTTTACGCTAAAAAGCGTTTTGTGGTGAATTTAAAATTTCGATTTCGCTTCATGATAAAAATGGAGACGCAGTTAATTTACATACTGTATGGTTCATTTCCTTTTCAACAAAAAATTGTTTGAAATTTATGCAGAAAATGAAGGGCGAAATTCAATAGTTTGGCTGTTATTATGAAATCATTTCAAATCCAAAAAATCGATATCCAAGTCACTTAAAGCAGCAATTTGTATTTTGCTATCTTTATTTTGGTGCTTTATGAACATGGAGATGATAATGAAAAAAAATTGTTAAAAAATTAAAAAATAAATTTATTTTTTGTTACCTTGGGAATCATACCTGAGAAATCATATTACCTAAATGCATATTGTCTTCTTGTATCAGATGATGCTGATGTTCACCGCACAACACCTTTTTCCCGAGAACTTATTTATAGATACTTTAAATTAAAGTTATTTTTCCAGAAATACTAAGATATTTTAAATGCTATACTGTAACATGTATATGGAATAAATAAACCATCATGTATGACATTTCCTAAAACAAATCTTGAAAATATGACCTCACTTAAACCTACGTAAACTGAAAAATTCCTGCGTACGCCACTGTCCTATGAATATTTTTGCTCAAATCGGTCCGGATGCGATCCCCTTAGAACCGGCTCGGTTTGGGTTTTATTGGGTCCATCGAAACAGACCCTTTGGATTTAAGACTCATTGAAGTCGAACGCAAACCGGACTCGGATTTCGAAATATTAAGTTCGGTTCAACGACACGTATAGGGAATAATAAAAATCTCTTAGGGTTTTCACATCAATTTGGTTATCAAGTAATCTGTTTAAAAATTGAATTAAATTTAATCTTCAACTAGTGAACACACATTTGAGTGCTTATCACGCTAACTTATCAATTGTTCAACCTTACCCACTACACCACAGTTGCCAAGATAGAGAAAACAACTAAAAGTGCTATATCGGGTGTGTTCCAGAAATCTCTAGAGATTATCGTACAAACGATAGAACTAACTAGGAGGACTTTATATGTGAGATGATAAGAATATGGTCGTCTACTAGATCATATACCGATCATAAGCCGTACGCAATCAATCTACTTGGCCTTGAGCAGTCGGTTTCAAATCGCTCTACTTTTGTCATCTAATCTAGTAACCGGGCATATTTGCAGCACTTCACAATAAAGGTAAGCAGTTTTAATTCGAAGGGCAAAACGTTTGCAAATCTGTGTGAAAGCATCTTATATTAATAAAGGCTGAGTTGGGAGACGTTAACGTTAAAACTGAGAGAGGGCATAAAATTAAAATGAATGAGGGTATAAAAATTAAAAATTAGGACTACTAAACTATCATTTCGTATGTGTCAAACAGTGTTAAGGCAGCCTTAAGCAGCCCATCCACACACGAATTTGTTCGATTCGACGAAATGTTCGTCGTTAGTCCAAGTGCTCGTGAAAAATTTTTGTTTTGGACGTTTTGTTTGCAAAGAATAGAAATGTTTCTATCTTGCGAGTGGTCGTTTTTGAAAAAGATATTTGTAGAGTCAACAAGTGCCATAGTAAGCAAAGAATTGTTGCGGGATTTTATTGAAAATGATATAATAATGCTTTAAGCTAAATTGTATCGCCATCTAGGCCATGATTGTGTTAGTTTCCGCTGTCAAATTTTCATGTTAACTCGTTGAGATTTTTTAGAAAACGATGTTCGCCTGGTTAGTGGGCAAATGAATTCTTCTCGACGAACTTAGCTTTAGCTTCAAAACCCGAATTCTTCAATCGTTTCTTAGAAGTCACAACACTTATTGATTCCGATCAATCGAATTCGGAGACGAGAACCGGCCTGTTTACCTTCCTTCTCTCGGAATCGAACTCAGGACTCAGGAATTCATAGTAAAGAATGCAGTCATAGGCTAGGCACTCAGCATGCAATTAGCCCGCTGATGTATTGTAGATGGCAAGATCGTTACCTTAGTACGGCGAGAACGCGGGGTTTAGATTCCTCGTCAAAGCATAACATTTTGTCATGTGGGTTATCTTATGTTATTTTTTTATAAATTGGATTCTTTCCGTAAACGTTGGAAAATTTTCTTAACACTGGAGCACACCACTTCCCTTTCTAAAACGACTCCTTTACACTCCTACTCCTATCCTGCTCTTTCTTATATACACTAATCACCATTATCTATAGTCTGAATAATTTGTACAAATATATTAAATTCTAGAGATAGAGCCATCTCTGTCAATTGGCTTTAAAAATGCTATTAGTTCTCCCCCTCTGTGTAAGGGTTAACAGCTGACCGACTTCGCAGGACCGACTTTACTTATGCTCTAGTTTATATAAAATTTGTCTTAATTCCATACTCACCAGTCAGCCAAACAGTGCATCCTCGAAAACCCCGACACAGACCCAGATTTTTACCTCTCGTCTCTCGTGTAACATGATGCTTTTGTTCGGTCACATTCGTTGCCACTTGTAGACACTGCAAAAGAGACGGAACGTTGATTTTTGAATTGAAAAAAATTTCTTCTTCTGTTGGATGGAGCTCTTGAAAATTATCATAAATTAATATTCCAGTCAAGAAGCCGCCGCCTCCGGTGCTTTTCGTTTGGTTGCGAAGCTGGGTAAAAGGTAAGCTTTGACCCTAAGGCGATTTTTTTTTTAATTTGCAGAATCCGCACAGTTTGTTGACCTTTTTTGAGCTCGTGTGAGCAAAATCGCAAATGGAATTATTATGAGATAAAAACCAAATCAAATAAACAACGCAGAATGCTGCCATGTAATGATGGGCAATAGCCTCAAAAGAGGAAAGAAATAAAAGTATGTTAAATAAGACAGCAAAGAGATGGAGGTCAGTTCAGATGTGGAGAAGTTAGTTAAAACAAAAAAGAACACGCAAAGCTTTCTTTGGGTTATGCATTAACCAATTAGATCTAAACCGATTTAATACTTTATTTTCTTAATTTCAATTTTCAAGTTCCTATTGACTTTATGTTTGCACCTACAATGTCACCTTTTTCATTTCTTGACCAAAGTTGACAACCATCTCTCTATCTTATACTGATGTGCCACTTTCTGTTTCGATTTTTATACTCAGTCAAATCAATTTAGTTCAAGATCACTGAAAATCGGATCAACTTCTTTAATCTTACCCTTCTTTTGATATGAGGATAAAAGCCAATGGGAGGATTCGGCATTGTTTCGGTTGATGGTTTTGCAACCTATTTTATTTTGCACAATTGACTTTTGTTTAACTGATTGCACAATGGAGTCGATTGAAGAACACACACAGTTTCACCAACAACAAGAAGAAGAGCAACAACCACAGCAATTCGGCCTGGTAAAATAGGTTCAACGCGACACGAGCGTCAAAAGCGAACTGAAAGTTTCAATAATATTTACCATAGATTATATGGAGGCGAGCTCAGCTAGAGAAGGAGAAAAGTGTGCTTGTGAGAGTGAGAGAAAGAGACGGTTTCTCATCTCATCTGGCTCCAGCTTCAACGCAACGACGCGTCGTCGATTCAAGCATATCATTTTTATGGCTCAGAAACCATATGGGGCAAATGTTTGCACAGTCTTTCGCCTTTTGTGTGTGTCTCGCTGATTGTTTAATCATTTTAGTTTATAATTCTAATGTGGCCAAAGGCCAAAATTAGGTGCGCAAGGGTTCTGGAGATAGAAACTCAAGCGACAAGTTGGCATTGATGTGATATCTTTGTTTGAATGACATAATTCCAAGGGGGGCATTATATCGCATCCAAGGATTTATCGCACAAATAAAATTATTTTACTTCGGATGGCGGGGTTAACCCCATTTTGACTAAATTGAAAACGAACTGACGTAAACCCAACTTTGGAAAATGAACTTTCAAAATTTTAATGACGCATAGCAGTTAGCTGGAGGATGTGAAATCGACCCTTTATTTATTTTATTTTAATATAAAAAAATAGAGGAAAGCTAAATATGAGCACACTGTTTGGGCACAAGTGCCCGACTTTTCGTAGTCAGGGTCTGGGTAGAGCAAGCTGTGCACAATTTGTTCAGAGTAAATTGTGGTTGGAAATGCCTACACTTTTCCCAAGTGAATAATCCAAGTGCTCAACAAAGTGAATACCCTAATTAATAAGATATATTACTTTGATTTTTAGGACAATTTAAATTTTTTTTGGCCATTTCGACCGTTTTTTTCCGTATCACACCGTATCCGAACCGCTAGTTCCAGAAGATAAACCGAACCACAAACCGAGTCGCAGTCCTTTCGAAAATGCTGAACCGCATTCATTTCACTGACGAGCTTTAAGGCGTATAGAGCTTACTTTCAGACAATGATAATTGTGATTTCTGGAATTTTGGATTGGCTTCTAAGATACAATTTATCAGAAAGTGAGGTTGGGAACAAAGCTTTCTCTTTTTATTGTTTATTTTAAGCTCAAACGTGTTATTTTGATAAGAAGACGCCAGAATGTCCGAAAACTTAACCACCTAGAAAATATCAATCAAGGCTGAAGACCGATCCAGAACTGAACCCCAAAGAACGAGCTCAGTTCGATTTTTTTTGTGTCCTTCGAACCGGAACATTAACCCCGAGCCTTTTTTAAATATTTTAACTCCGAAATCCAAGTAAGACCGACCGGAACATGTATGTATATCTAAAATATTTCGGCTTAAGCAATCATATAAGGGTACTGTGAATTTGTCGATTTTTTTTTATTTGCTAAAACGTTTTTTTTAATCAAAAAACTTAAAAAACAAACGAGAAGGATCTTTAAAAGCTATTTTTCATCTTTGCCGAAGTTTTTATACAGTTGCAAATGTTTTAATATATTAGAGTTTCAGAACGCCAGCATTGAAATAACAATTTTTCTAAATGATAACCATTTTCGACCGATAGTTCCTATGACAGCTATAAGATATAGTCAACCGATTTTAACCAAAACTTGCAAATCTGTGTGAAAGCATCTAATATTAATAAACGCTGAGTTGGGAGACGATAACATTAAAAACCAAAAAGTTTTTCTCACTAAAACCCATTTTTCGACAGATAGTTCCTATGGCAGCTATATGATATAGTCATCCGATCCGGTCGGTTCCGGCATATTAGAATATATATAGCGTAGAAACAGACAGACAGTCGGACAGACAGACAAACGGACGGACAAAGCTAAATCGACCTAGTTCGTCGTCCTGATCCAAGAATATATGTAGTTTATAGGGTCGGAAATTAATATTTCTGTGCTTTGCAAACTTCTGGGCAAAATTATAATACCCTTTGCAAGAGTATAAAAACAGTTATAAAATGTTCGAAATTTTCCAAAATTGTAAATTTTTTGAGTTTTTTTTCCTTGTCTTTACGCAGTTCCATCCAAATTTCTTAAGAACTATAGGAGGTGTCACAAAAATCTCTTCCAACCAAATTGCAACCCAAAACCAATTCTCGGTGCCCCAGAAATCTTTTTCGATAGGTTTCAAATCTCTAGTGTTTTGTTCAGAGATTTAGGAAACTTTACGCCCCAACAATTTTGGTAAGCAAAATTTATTTTGAAAATGTAAGCAACATTATTTTTCTGGATAGGTTTCATCAAATAAATTTATTATTTAATTTGTTTTAATATTCAAATTTGCATTTCAATAATTGTTCACAAAAACAAACAGATGTTGCCAAACAAACTTGCCCATCAACCTCACCTGGCGCCCTCTTTATTTGGAAACGCCCTCTGTGTACCTCAGGTGTATCCACAATTGCTAAGGGTTGCCAACTTATATTTCATGACTGGCGCGAAAATATTTTTAAAATATGACATTTTATTAATAGAGAATATGAATAAAATTTCAATAATAATTTAAAAAAGCATCATAAAACATGTAACACAATCAACAAATTTCATATAAACATAAAATTACCTCATAACTAGAAAATATGACATTTGCAACCCTGATTTAGAGCTGAGTTAGAGATGGACCATTATATTGGACATAAGCCTTTCAACTAGATTTCCAATAAGAAAATAAAATCTCTTGAAGTTCTGTGACACCGACGGGATTTTCAAGCGTTTTGCAAACCAACCGAATTCAAAATCTTTAGAGATTTCCAGGACACTCCCGTATATAACCGATTTTTATCATTCTTTTTTTCGTTGAAAGCTAGCATCCAAATTCGGAATGGTTGTAAAATTTAAAGAGGAACTTGTTGACCAATTTAAAAAATTTTTTAATTACTCCTATTACCCAACAATCTGGTCTGAACTAGGATATTTCTGATCGGTCAATAAATAACGGAGTTGGGACCAATAAAGAGATTTTCAAATTTTGACTTTCTTATTTATTGAGCGATCCCAAATATCCTACTTCAGGCCAGAATTACATTAGTTCTTAACAAAACCCCGTTTTCAGTTTTTTTATCAGATAATCCAAAAAATTCTCAAAAATACATCAATCGCCAGGAGCAACAATAATAAAAAGGGTTCGACGTACGGCCCGGCGGGGCTCAATCTCTTGGCTTGTGTGCTTATAATTTTTCGCACAAGGGAAAGGGACCTATAATTTAACGCTAAAGTTTGAGAAGTTTTTGAATGGTTAAATACTTCACAGCTGGCTCAAATAGCTGCTAAAGGTGACCAGTTGTGTAAAAGGTTTTTAAAGAAAAAAGTATATATTAGTAGATGATCCGAGACGGGATTAAAAAGGGCATACTCCCTTAGTTCTTTCAGGTTTATGTAACAGGAAGAATTTGCGGCATAAATATATCGCTCACTTACTTCAATACTGGCATAACTCAAAATAATCCATTTTGAGAAAAACGCGTTAAAAGTTCTCAATGGGTTTATTCAGAAAAAAAATGATTCTTTTAGTTTCGAGTTAATCTAGTAAAATATTATAAATTTAAAATGCTCTTTAATAAAACTTCAAAATATGATGTTTTAACTAAAAGCCGAAGTATGTTTGCGCAATATCGACTGCAGGACAACTGAGATATGACGCTCTTGCAATAACATGAAAATGAACCTGTAAAATTATATATCGACATATTTTGATCTCACGTGAAAAGTATAAGAGATATCAATATGAAAATTTTCACAAAAAATAGTTCACAATACAGCGTATATTCTGCATCATCAAGTCAAAAATCGTATTTTTGAGTTATGCCAGTCTTGAAGTAAGTGAGCGATATGTTAAATTAAAACTACAATTTCTCAGATGTTAGGTTTTGATTTAACATGCACACCTGTATATGACCATTATATAGTCTTTCCGCATTTCATTATTATTGGATTGTAATAAGCGCTCATTCTGTTAGCATAAAATACTGTTAATGCTCTGTTAATTGATTTACTTAAGATAATGTTTTTATGACATTAACGAAGAGGCGAACTTCTTTAATTTCTTCTCTCGTTTTTGTTCCCCCAACATAATAGCTTCAGTTTTTAAATAGGTACAAATTTCTTGAAAAAAACCAAAACAACTAGAAATTCATGGCTCACACAGCTACAATTCGATTCACCCTCGTACGTGATTATAAATTTTTTAATTCATACCCCGAGCTCTTTGGGGAACTGGAGCCACTATCTAGCTTAATCTTAATGTCATGTGTATGGGGCGGACAGCATTCCAATGAAATTGAAGGTGTTCTTGACCTGTAGCATTCTCATTCGAATACTGTTTACTTTTGTACTTGCAAAAGAACTTACCAAATCACTGCATTTTTCGTGATTCAATAGACAACATTTAGTTAAGCTGGAGCTGGCATTCGCATTGTTATTGTTATTATTGTAATGGTTGAGCAAATTAGCGCGTTTTGTAAACATTTTGGCCACAAGAAAGATAAACATAAACTGGTGGCAGGCGAAAAGAAAGCGACAGGCGGCAAACGGGAGGCAGATACTTTTGATAATTAAACAGCAAGTGAGAGTTTTTTTTTTCTTTCTTTTTTTACTTGCCCAAACCGACGGGGCGCAAAAACAGCTGAACTTTCTCGCCGAAGCTCTAAACTGCAACTGAAATTCCATTGGGTTGTGGCCTCCGTTGAAAATGCAGACCCCGACCAACAACGTTGGCAGAGATAAATTTAAGTTGTTCATAAAGATAACTTGTTTTGGGACAGGTGTTATTTTTGCTACCTACTTAGAACTATATCACTATTGTTTTACTGTGGATAAACAGACAAAAGAATTTTGTATATTATTTTGTTTAGAATTTAGGTAGAATTTCAAGAGATAAATTTTGCGTTAAGCTTAGAAATTAAAATGGAGGAAAATTATCTTTAGTATATGTACATTAGGTTGGACGCCCTGAGCATGAAATTTTTAAGGCCATGGTCTCTTCCCCAATCTGGCGCTTTTTGGTGTAGAGTAAACAAAAGTAAATTTTAACGGACGCGAATATTCTCTAAAGATTTTGGATATAACTCATAAGCATTGTTGCCTATTATCATATATTTTTTTCATTTATAAAAAATTTTTTTTTTTTTTTTTTGGTATAATGATATTTTTGGCAATATTTGGTACATAGAACTTAATCTATTTACAAATAGTTAACAAGAAGGACTAATATATTACAGGGCTTAGACAGTACGGCAAACGCCTGGGATAACAATTAGCACGCAGCACAGGTCCTGGGGGCTAAGCTGTCTTCCTGCTGAGGAACCAGCAGCGTGCAATATAGGTAGGGATTGGTCCCAAGGGGACACTTAAGTCAAGTTGATCAGGCGACCCGAGGGACGCCTTCCGTGTACCCAGTGAGCCTATTTGTGGCCAATTCAGAGGCAAGTCTGTTTGTGTGGGCCACCAGTCGATCATGATACCTGCTGGTGTGCATATTGATTTGGGCGCACAGTGGTAAAACATCCAGATCGCGATATAATGTTGTATGTCTGACATACCATGGAGCGTCCGCGATGCGCTGAAGAACTCGGCTTATAGAAGATTCTAGTTTCTTGAGTGTAGTGGAGCATGCTGTGCCCCACAGAGGGATCCCCCAGGTCCAGGAAGGCATGATAATAGCCTTGTATACAAGAATTTTGCACCGCAGCGAAAGTCCGCTACGAGGTTTGAGAAGCCAATCGAGGTCCTTGGCCTTAGCTGCGACTGCAGCTGCAGCTCGTATCACATGGGCTTTCCAGGTCAGTCGGCGGTCCAGAGTCACACCAAGGTATTTGACAGAAGATTCCGAGTACGGGACTCTTGACCCTAGGAGTCGCACTCGAGCAACTTTCCCTCGTCTAGTGGCGAAGGTGCAGTGTTGACTTTTTGAACGATTAATGGCCATGTTCCAGCGGTTCGCCCAAAGACCAAAGCCATCCAAGAAAAGCGGTATCGTCAGCATACGTGGCTATGAAGGTGCGATGGGCTACTGCATATGGCAGATCCGAGGTGAAAAGGGAATAGAGTACCGGTCCGAGAACACTTCCCTGAGGTACCCCCGCAAGAGTGGGACGGATGCTGGATCGCTCGCCTCTCAGCTCAACCGTAAATCGGCGCCCAAGGAGAAACGAGCAGATCAATAGATATTGTTCTGGCGGGAGGAGGGACTTAAGCTTAAAAAGCAGGCCCTCGTGCCAAACGCGATCGAACGCCTGCCTTATATCCAGAAAAACGGCAGAGCAATATTGGCGGTTTTCAAATGCTTTAATATGTGGTTTGTGAGTCGATGGACCTGTTGCGGCGCACAGTGTCCTCTGCGGAAACCAAACTGATGTTCTGGTATAGCCTCTTCAACAGCGCTAACTGCCAACATTCTTCCAAGAAATATTCTTTTAAATATTTTGGAGAAAGTTGGCAGTAGACTAATTGGCCGGTAGGAGAGATCCTTGCCCTTCTTGGGAATCATCACGATTACCGCAGACTTCCAAGTGTTCGGGAAGTATTGAACTCGAAGCTTTTCCCCGCGTTAAACAGACATAAGCAGGAACAAAACCCCCACTGTTCGGAAGGGTTTGTTCTGCCGTCGACATCATCAATGCCAATAAATAGTTGGCGTTGATTTTATAATTAATGAACCATTCTTATTTTGGAGAATGCACGTAGCCCATTTAAAATAAAAATATATTTTTTTGATTTTTTCATTATTAATTATAAACCAAATATTAGCTTTGGGAATGCTGAGACCAGTTTTTTCCATTTAGCTTTTTTGCGGTTCGACCTAATGTACATCCTACATTGGTAGTCCAGTCCCTGCATACTGATATTTTGTGATCTGATAAATACGCCCATTGTCACCTCTTAGATTAATTTACTTGGCTCATTGTAAAAAAGATTTCATTCAGTAGAATCTCTTACGGATTTTTCAAGGCAACAGACACAAATCATTTACAATTTTGATATTATCCCAGTTTGAAGTCTGCCATATTTTACTGTTGACAGAAAATAAACCCAAAGAACCCAGATAGACAGAGACGAACGAAGACAGACGTTGTAAATAGAATGGACAGAACAAACCCATATTCACAATGTAAATAGTAAACCGTATGTAAATGGAAGCCCGTGTAAATAGTGTTTAAATAACAGCCAGAAAACCCGAGAAAAACACCCGTTAACAAAGCAAAAGAAAAAAGCTTTTTCTTCTACATTCGGACGATTAGTTATGGAGTATTCACAAACCCAGCACCATCGTGTTAACTCAAAAAAAGCAGCAATGCAGTTCGATTTCTAGAAGTGTTCTACTAATTCTACGCAAATGATTGCTACCATCGCAAAGATACATATACTATTGGGTAATGAAACTCGACAGTCTGTCAACAGAAAGATAACAAACTTGTTTTGTAGTAATCTTCATGAAGTGCAATTTGAAGAATTGCTTATCCGTTTGCCATTTTTTATCCACATTCTGAAAGTCATGCGCTTAGGTCATTTGTCATACAAGTTTACCATTAAACTAATGCATTGTGCAATGCATTTAGCCCATTCAATTCAACAATTTGTTAACCAATTGAATAGTTTGTCTTTTTTGGCGAAGTAGAAACAATTAACAAAGGAAAAGACAAAACAAAAACAGCAACAATAACGAGAAACGACAACTTATCATTATGGTGGTCATTCAACTTTTAACTGACTCCCCGTCTGTTGACCAAGTTTTTCGACAATTCCGCCGCTCTTGAAGTTTGAGACAGACGAAAGGCTTGAAAAGTATCACCAACTTGTTTACAATTCGTTAGCATGGCCCCTGAGTCATGTCTTCAAGCGTAATAGTTGTGTACTAGTTAGGTGTCTTCGGAATACTTTCTTTTTAATTTAAACTGGATTTTTATGTATTTTTTTTTTTTGCGACCCAAAAGTAATCAATTTTGTAATGAAAACCTGTTGAGATTTAGTTAGGAAGTGAGACACACAAGATTGCATAAGAAAAATAATGACATTCAGTTTATGAAACGTTCGTGTAGGAAAAGTTGAGCTCATACTTGGAAGAAGAGTAACTAAATTGGATAAACCAAGTTTCAAAATAGAATTTGCGGAACTTTTTAATAATCGTCACAAGAAAATAGATTTCGAAACTTTAAATTAATTTTTGTTAAATATTTTCAGTGCCGCCGTTAGGGGAGCCCGCAACTATCTCGCCAATCTTGAATGTTAATGCAGGATTCCATTGCAGAATTGGGTCATATAGCTCTTATATCATTATTATATTCGGTCTCAAGAACGACCGCAGGGATGGGTGTGCAGTGGGAAGCTAATATATAAAACTAACTAGGAAGATTCAAATGATAAAGATAATGGAAGTACGGCCCATAATATTGACTGTATATTTCCGTGCACCCAAAAAAATTCATATTTCTTAAAAGAAAACCACTACAGCAAACGCTTCACTCTTGAGATGTTGTATATTATAGACACACACACTGACAAAAGGCTTAACTACAAATCGGAAAGAGAACTGCCGCACCTATACAGACACCTGCCAAACATTAACTCAGTATCAACACGCCGAACGGACAGACGTGTAAAACAATGTATGTAAAAAAGTTGTGTTTTTGTATTAAGTCGTTAATTGTAATTGGAAATTGTTTTGTAGTGTCCTGAAGATGGTTGCCGAGGAGCAACTGAAATATGATATTGGAAAACAGCAACATATTGAGCCGCAATCCAAATTCTAAAAATAATATATTTTACAACATTGGAATGCAATTTAAATTGAATTTAAATGAACATATTCTTTTGGGGTTATCCATGGTTCCACGAATATTTCATGAATCCCCAACGGGAGCTTCGAACATTTCTTATGAAACACAAATTCCGTCAATTGTTATGAAAACCTATCCTTACATCGTCCACACTAGTTCATTAGGGCCTGAGTGTCAAAAGTAATTTATGAACAACAAACTACTTCTAGATAAAAAGATTAATTTTAATTGGTTCTGAACAGGTTTGAGCCCTTAAATAAACACCATTTCGATTTCATTAGGAAAACATACAGATACTTAGAACAACGAGCTACGCGCGCTAAAAGCAGTGAAATGATTTGCGCAGAATTATTTTTACCAGGGCTGCAAATCCTGTTCCAAACCTAAATTTTCGGGTTGGTTCAACAAATATGTGTATCACATTTAAAAATCTGACCTACTACCTACCGACTGTTTCTGTTTCTATGTCGGTATTGTGTTAAAGAAGCCTTAAAGTCGCCAGGCAAGTATAAAGTCGTTTTATAAATAACTAGCTGATCCGGCGTGCGTTACTACGACCCTGTTAGAATTTTAAACACACTTCGATTTGTGTTGTGAAACGTTCTAATTGCCCTCTATTAAATCTACATGACAATCTAATCTAAAATTTAAAATTTAGAAAATATTGCACAGACAAAAACAGAAGTGGTTTTCGGGGGAAACCATTCAAATGCCGATTTCAGCGAATCCTGAGACAATATATTAATGCTATAAAGTTTAGAATGTAGTGCATTGATGTCTCTTACAATGGTTTAAATTTCACCCAAAAATAATTTACAGCTTTTTCCAAAATTTAAGCTTAAGCATTTTCGCACAGGACATGTCGCAAGGGACAGTTTTTTCCATCATTATATTTATGTGGTTTCTGCTACAATGCGAAGCAGAAATTAATTGCATTACCATAGTTTGTCATGGTTTATTATGCATTCATGTATATTTCTTTGTATCATCAAAAAGATTTTAGATAGCTAAAATACATGTAACTTTTTTTCAAAAAATTAAGCAAATTTAATGTCAAAATGAGATAAATTGCGCTAGCACGGCCGTGAAACCGAATATTTCCAATTGAGTTATGAGTAAATGTAAGATTTCCGTACATTAATTTAATTTGATTGTTTCCCTATGAAAATTGTATAAAATATAATGTTTTAAAAAAAAAATTTTTTTATCGGGCAATTAAAGATTATATGAAAGACATTCAGAACTTCTTATGTGTGCAAACCCCTTGTAGATCTTTAATTCCAAAGTTTTTTAAAATATATAGGAAACCTAGAAGGAATCATCTCCGACCACATAAAGTATATATATTCTTGATCAGCATGACGAGCTGAGTCGATTAAGCTTTGTCTGTCCGTCTGTCTGTTTCTACGCGAACTAGTCCCTCAGTTTTGGAGCTATCGAGCTGAAACTTTGCACAGAGTCTTCTTTTTTTCTGCACGCTGCTAATATGTCGGAACCGACCGGATCGGATGACTACTTCTTGTAGCTGCCATACAAATGTTCGTTCGGAAAATGGTTTTGTAAGAAAAAACTGTTTTGTTCTCAATATTACTGCTCTCAAACACGGTGATGGGTAATATGTAATGTTTTTAAGCTGATCTGCGAAGTTTGGTCGAAGTCGGTAACAGTTGAGACAGAGATTAAAACCGAAACGAATAACGGTTTGGGTTACGGTTACTGTTTTGGCCGATCGTTTTTTTCCGGTTACGGTTATATTACGGTTGTGGAATATCGGTTACGGTACTGGTTACGGTTATTAACCTAATTCTGTTTCGGGTTTTGGTTACGGTTACGGTTATTAGTATGAAATATAAACTTTACAATTCATGCAGACAAAAGCGGGGATTCATTATAAATTCTACTCCTGAAAACAAACGCTCAACACTTATTTGTGTGGGTGGTTCTGCTAGCAAAACTTTTGATAATTTAAAAAGATCTGGAAATATTGTTTCATTTTTTTCCGACCGTTCCAATATGTGTCCTCTGTCAAGCCATATTTTTAATGAAGATGTCAGATTGTTTTTAATTGGAACTGCTGGAAATTTCCGACCAACTTGGATGTGGACTGTTTTCCCCTGATAAATCAATCAAATTATGGTTGTCCAACAATTTAATACAGTTAATTTTCTGCTCGGCAGATAAAGACAGATTATATCTCGGATCAAGAAATATTGCACATAGGTTAGCTTTATTCTCGAACGGACTTGGTTCTCTAAACTCTAACTCGTGAGACTATAGTTTGGTCAATTCTGAGTTGTTTTTGATTTCAAATTAACATTGAATCCAGATAGAACCTAAGGTTACAGAAAAAATCAGAATTAGCTGATGCCAAATTTGAGCCGAAGTCGTACATTTATGGATCGGCTAAACTAGCCAGCATCCAGTGTAATATCACAAACATATGTATATGGAAAGATGAGGAGGGTAAAGATTTTGGTTAGCTGCACTCACTCTTTCTCGTTCGCTCTCTTTTCTTTGTGGCCGTCAGCAATAGTGTGGCGCAATGTATGCATGTAAAATGTTCATTGTGCGTACATAAAATTTACTTCAGAGCCGGCCATGCATAACTCAGTGTCAGAGAGAGAAGGGCATATTTTTTTGTCCTCTCCATTTGGCTTGCACAGGTCTAGACCAGAGCCAGCCAGCCATAGCTACCAGGGGCCGAAGTCACTCATGTTTTTATGTAAACGCGAGCCGAACTTATGGTTGTGTGAATCGGTGAACACTGAATTGCATGAAAGTTGTAGGCTGTAGTCTCTCTTGCTCACTAACACAAGCACACTTCTCTGTCCTCTACATTATCCCGGCACTGATTTACGTTTATCGAAATTTTTACTAGTAGAGGAAAACCGAAATTAACCCGTATATTTGTTTCTGTTTCGGTTCTGATAACCGGTTATGGTAATAAAAGTTATAGGGTTACGGTTATAAGAAAAAAATTTTTTCGGTTACGGTTACGGTTTCGGTTACAAATTTTAAAGTGTTTTTAGCGGTTAAGGGTTACGGTTTCGGTTACGGTTTTAATCTCTGTTTTTAAAGTAAATAATAAAAATTGAAAAAAATGCTTTAGTTTTTATCAGGGCTTAATACCGATACCGTTAACCGAAATAAACCGTTTCCAAGTTACGTACCGGAACCGATACTAATTTTTTTTTAAACCGAACCCCGTTTACCGTTATTATTGGAACCGATAGCACTGAAACGAAACCGAAACGTTGCTTTCGGTACGTTTTCGGTATTTTATCTTAATCATCTGCTCCAGTTTTGCGTCTGCAGATAACGACTTTCTTCTGCACCAGAAAGTATAGGACACAGTTCGCAGAATAGTGCGCATATTAACACCAGCTGAGGTAGCCACATCTAAACTTTAAGCCGAATATCTAGTTTTGGGTAATTTTTATTCAATTTGGATACTGCAAATTGGTTAATATCACAACAACTCGTCCCCTCTAGCGAAATTGTCTGTTCAATAAATAGAAAAGCGAGAGAAATCCCTTTCTGAAAACAATGCTTTTTCAGTCGAACTTCTCTATTACGAACTTCCGTACAACGAAGTTTTCTATATAACGAATTCGTTTTTGAACACTGCAGTTTCCGCTTTACTAAATTTATAGAATAAAATGATTTCGATTTATCTCAGAATTTAATTTATCAAAAAAGGTAGTAGTAAACTGTAAATAAAAGGGTCGTATTGAACGAAATTCTTTGGCCCGGTTGTCCGAAAATCTTGTTCACAGCTACATCAAAATCTATAAAATGATTTAGATTTATCTCAGAATTTAATTTTCCCAATATTAAAAAAAAAAGTAGTACGTTATACCGGTATTTTACTCAAAATAAAAAAATTCGCAATCAAGTTACATCGTATCGCTTCAAACCGAATAACTAGAACCATTAATTTTTCGTCATCGATTCCTGCTGGTGAACCGAAACATTCATTTTGGTACATACCGGAAACGAAATTCGTTTCGGGATTAAGCTCTGGTTGTAATTTATATAATAAAACCCATAAGGCTTACAGTCCCTGGTTTTTTGCTTCTCCGAGTGAGCCTAATCCCTTAAAGGCGAACTCTTAATCAGCAGTTAACAATCTTATCTGCTTTTAAAAACTTTTGGCATGATAAACCTAAGTTTCAATGTTTTATCAGCAGAAAAATAGGTTTGTATGCGAAAATGGTCTAACTTATGATTTATCGTTTTTAATCATTTGAGTGAATTTTTAATGTAGTAAGATTTTCAGAAAATATACAAGTGTTGAGTGCCTCTGCTCAAAGACGCGCAGCTAATTTATTCCAACATGATTCAAACGTGTATTTTCAATAGTATCTCGACTTGATAACAAAATTATACAACTGGGACCAGAATATAATTCGCCGAACAAGATTACATTAATTGTACAGAATTGTCCACACAGCATTTTTTAAACTACACGTGCGGTTATATTTTTGCAAGTTCATCAGTGGGGGAATACGGACTACATACATTTGGAAAAGCATGTATGTACAGAAATCAATGTATTACCCTTTGGATGCTCACGATTAGACTTGGTCACATACAAACTATCTCAGGCCTTTTTATGCCCGATAAGATAATACGAGCGTAAATTTAGATTAAGGGAACGTTGTTGGTCTAACTTTTGAGTATTAAAAGTAGAAAAAATGAAGCCAACAGCTGTTACAACAAATTCTAGTATCTTTACCGCATCTCAATTGCACAGCTTGGGCGGCCCACGTCAGTCCCCCTCCACCCATGCAAGACTTTCTTCCTTGACACAATTGTACAAATATTTTTTTTTTTAGTTGTGGGGCCACGTTTGGCCTCTTTTCCACCTACCGTCTTTTGACGCTTTTTACTGCTCTCCGGTGTTTCACTCATCCCGCTGGTATTGTACATGTACGGCCGCTCGCGAAGCAATTGCAAACAATACTGTCCAAAAGTGTTGGACTAAACACTGTCCGCTGGGCACTGGCACTTGCAGCCAAAGGAAAAATGATGATTATTGAATGAAAGATTACACCTACGCGGAACTGGAGTATATGTGGTAATTCTACATGGAGTCGTTGCACTTTGGTGCTTGGCTATTGCACTAATTAACTTTATACTTAGTCCTAATTAAAAAGAAATTCCATGAAAATGTACAATTTCTCTCCCACACGCACACACACACGCACGCACACTGGCACACAAATGTGTCATCAGCTGTTTTTGGAGCTAACAGTTAGCGATGCGCAATGATTGAAATTTGCGACTCACGACTTGATTCGTGAGTGTGAAATATTCTATGATTGTGACTGAAAGTTTTGGCTTAACCCATTTTACGCCGCGCTGCAGAAGTTTTTTATTCAGAGGTGAAAGGTACTTTTCTTGGGTAATTAGGACCCAGTAAACACGAATCCCACTGGCGTAGATAGCTTTTTGCAATGGGGGGTGATGAATTTCAGAAATTTTTGTTTGGTTTTTTTTCACTTTTATTTATTGTTATCGGTAATAGTCTAGTATTCTGGCCTTCTATCAGAAAATTAAAAAAAAAATCTTTCGATGGACCGCGAATTCTTTAGAATTTTAATTGAACAAAATTTCGGGTTTCATCTATGGTATCTATTTAAAAGAATTTTGAAAAATGCAGGTTTTGTATAATAGAAAAGTATGTACAAGCTTTCGCCAAATGTCAAATAAATAATGAATTTAAGGTAATTGGCTAGTATAAGTCACCCTTAGCTCAAAAAATTCTTTTGATGTACCGTGAACTATCAAGAATTAACATGCAATAAAGTTGAGGCGATCAGCCATGGTTTCTTTTTAAATCTTTATCTTTAAATCATTTAAATTTAAAAATTTTAATTTGAGCTCAAATGCTTTTTCTAAAAAATGTTTGAAGTGCGGGGAATAAAAAAGGATGATTTATAAAATAATTCTGGTTAAAAAGGGTTTTTCAAAAACACCATCCACACAAAACATAAAAAGGATATCGCGGGATGTAAAGAGCGAACTGCCACGTTTGACCACAGAAAAGAGCAATATTTAAAAAAAAATTTACAAATTCCGTTTCCACAATGTTTGTCTAATATTTCCCAAATTTTTGAACTAATGTTGTCAAGGGGAAAAAAATTTTGAAGCGAAGTATGGAAAAAATAGCGCCGCAGTCAAACATTTTTTTTAACCGACAGATTTTAAAAGTATTTATACAAAAGGCGCTAAAACAATTAACATTGAACTCTTGTTAACTTCCCACAGAAAAAAAATTTGTCCACATTTTAATAAAAAATTGGCTTATATTTTAATAAAATTAGGGAACTTTTCGACCATACTTAAGGAAACAATAATTAGTGAGTTTAGCTGACTCTAGGTCCGAAAAAGTTGCGCTTGTTCACAACTCTAAACAACTTATGCATTACACATCAAAAAGAGCTGGTTGCCTATACGGTACCGCTTCATCATCCTCCCTAGGAAACAATAGTTTTAGATTTAAGTCATGCAACATCTGCGATCATGATTATTTAGACAAGCTTTCGTCAAAATTTGAAGCCCCATACGCAAAAAGACAGAAATTTCCTTTCGTCACAGTATTTCAAATAATTGGAAACAGCTTGGCTTTGCTTTGATGCTCATATGCTGTTAGAAAGTGTTTCTATCTATGTAAAATGCTGTGACGTCTGTCGTTCTGCGTTCTAGACTAAAGTCATCACAAAATTGTTACTTTTATTATTTATTTGACATCGGATGAATAGCATAAATAATAGCAACAATACATATTTTTTATAAAATCTGAATTTTTCCAATTTCATTCAAAAAGAAAACAATTATGTACCAAACATGTACCCTGCGATTGTTTTGCATGAAAATTCTTTATAAATCGCGATATATCGAAGGAAATTTTTAACAAGTTTCTGAGAGAAGGTAGGAATTAGTATTCCCTACTATAACCTTATCTTATTTATTAAATTATTTATTTTACAAAATTAGGTCAAGTTCATCTTCAATTTCGTCCCCTATAATTCCGATTTGTAAACTCAATGGGGGGGGGGGGGATTGATCATCTTAATCACCCCCCTATCTACGCCACTGACGAATCCGAAGTCAAAAAAAATTCTACCTATGATAGTTTCGCCAGAGATTGTTCAATTACTCAAAAAGTCACATTCACAGGTGTATTAAAGTCTTCTAGTACTACTTTTTCCACGGGTTATAGTATTACGGACTATTTTCGACCTTTTCTTAAAATTTTACATGACTTTCGAAATAAAATATTTGTAGTTAAATGTTTCAATTTTTATTTTTTTTGTTGAAATTCATCTATTTGTAAGGTTTTTTCAACCACCACCTGGACCCCACCTGCAAGGTGTGGGGTGTCCGCAATCATTTTTATCTGAAAGCCAATAAAATTTACTATAGTATAATGTATTTACGTAAGCAATTGGTTTCACTAGATCCTACAGAAAATTTGTTAAGAGAAGGCATCTTTGCTGTTTGACTAGTCGAACAGCGGCGTAAAATGGGTTAAAACCCCTTTCCACTGGCATTATTTCTTATCATTTTCTTTTCTTAAAATTTTTCGTTTTCCTAACGTTTGACAAATCGTCATCTTTTGACATTCACAATGACACGTTGATAAAAACAACTGGCTTGTGGGTCTTAAAAGCCTTAAATAACAGGCGGCACTTTTAAACTCACGTGGACTTTTTAGAATATAGACTTATAGGCTAATCACACCATATACACAATCTCAGCGGAACGCATGGAATTTTCGGAAGATGTGAAATAGCGATTCACACGGACAACATTAAGAACAATTAATGGTTGTTTTATCTGTTTCTTAAAAACAGCAACTTGTAGTTCATTAGCTTGTAGCAGATTTAGTCAATAATGCAACTAATGCATCGATTGAAGATGAAGAGGAGCTGCTGGCCATGAGAGGCATGAATCTGCTTATACCAAGAAGCGCTTGGATGTTTGTAAGTGGTAGTAAAGTGCGACTTTTATACGTTTAAATCCTTATATTTTATCCTTATTTTATATTTTAGCATATTTGGCATATTTAAAGAGATCATTCGGATGGAGCAATCAACCTTCTTAATGCTTGTAAGCTGGCTTGAAGTGTTGAGAAAAAGAGACACAAATTGACACAGCTAATACTACTGCTGACTATTCTTCAGGTGCTGAAGAGATTTGTTATTTCGAATGAAGACAGTGTTACAGTGTTATTTATTGTTCCTTTCCCGCAACTGGAAGGTTGCTTGACTCGCTGCTATCTTCCGAAACATTGTACGCAGACCTCTTTGATGCTCCCTTTGCAACTCCAACCGCTCACTCGCTATGCTTACAAACTCCGCATAGTGGCCAGGCTTGGTGCATTTTGCAGGGGGCTTCCAGAAAAGTGGGTGCCACAATCCGACATCTATTGGAGGAACTCTGTAATATTATCCGAAATGAATTCCGCAACATATGCAATAAGGTCAAAACATGTATATTGTCATATGTCTGCTTATCTTATTGAGTTAATAAAACTTAATTTAATAATCCAACGTCTGTTTCTGGCCATTGATGGTTTGGAATTTTTGACAGTTTTCCATTATTTTCATCGACATTGTTTATGTTTCTCAGTGAATGAAAAATTTTTAGTGGTGGACCAATAACCATTGTTAAAATTCTGATTGATACGAAGTAAAATAGAAACATCCACAGAAGATGCTGGAATGATGATAAAATTTTGGCACGGCAAATGCTTATGGAACATCTTTAATAATGATGTTAGATGTCAGATGTGCCTCAGTGTGAATAGCCTATTACACGTCAAGAAAGCAATTCCGCGAGGCGAACGTCAGTGCTTTGAATTGTCAGTAGAAAGCTATATAATGCACAACTTATTTTGACTAATTTATATTTTAAACAAAACTGAGCCTACTTTTTAAATTCGGATCAGCAGATTATTGGCTTCTGAGTGTAGCGAGCTCTGCCTGAGAATCAGGAGTACTTTTTCAAAAAAATACGATTGTCATCATTGAAGTGACAAATTGTATGGAAGAAATGATATCATTTTCTTAATTTCTTTAGTGGAAATAGGCTATTAAATCCAAATTGCTAATATTTTCAATTTGAAAATAGTTGCCCAGTAACATGGTAGCAGATAGTGACCCATCTCTAACAAAATGCTATCGGGAATTCATGTTATCGCTCACCGCACAGTGGTTTCAGATTAATAAAAAAAATGAATTAGAAATAACCGAAAAGCAATTTTGAATTTTAAAATTGTGGTTTGTTTATTGCAAATACAATTGATAAATACTTGTACATAACTTTATATCTTATAATTACTTGGGAGAAAAAGGATGAGGAAGGGGAGAGTAGTATTTTTTAGTAGGGCGGCGGATGTTGGTACTGTTGCTGTTGCCCCATCATGTTTTGTCGCTGCAGTTGCGCCACCAGGTTTGGTGTCTGCTGTTGGTTCATGCTCTGTTGCTGTTGTACTCCCACCCCCATGCCGCCACCTCCTCCACCGGCACCAGCTCCGCCAGCTGCCTGTGGTCCGCCACCCATGCCCACGCCTCCACCCCCACCGCCGCCCATGCCCTGCATTTGCATCATTTGTTGATGACGCAGTTGTTGTTGCTGCTGTTGCTGCTGGAATTGTTGTTGGGTGGGCAGAACACCCGGTTTGCCACCACCGGCAGGCTGCTGACGGGCATAGGGAGGCACCTGGCCCACACCTACACCACCTGGTCCCGGACCCATCATGTTGGACATTGTCACATTGGGCGCTTGATTCATGTACTGTCCCCGGTTGGCGGCCATCATGCCGCCGGGCACGCCACGCTGTTGCTGCTGTTGTTGTTGCTGCTGTTGGGCAGCTGCTGCCGCGGCAGCAGCCATAAAGTCCGGATTGTTGCGATTCGCCTGCTGCATTTGTGGATTAAAGTTGCCCATGAGATTGGGCTGTTGCTGTTGTTGCTGATTGGGTCCCATGCCAACACCCACTCCCACACCAACACCTGCACCACCGCCTTGCTGTTGCATTCCCTGTTGCTGCTGCTGCTGTTGTTGTTGCTGTTGATATTGATTCTGAAAATTCTGGAATTGCACTTGCTGCTGTGGCTGCTGCTGTTGCATCATATTCTGTTGTGGCATGCCACCCATGCCCACTCCCATGTTAGGATTGTTGCCACCATTGCCTCCCTGACCGCCGCCAGTTTGCATCAGCTGATTGGCATTGGGATTGCCTACCATGCCCACCATACCCTGGGCGGCCATCTGCTGTTGCATCATGGGATTCTGTGGCATGCCCTGGCCACCCATGTTCATTTGATTCATCTGACCGGGTGCCATGCCGGGACGCATGTTGCCGCCGCGCAAAAATTGCTGCTGCTGTTGTTGTTGTTGCTGATTGGGATTCATTTGCTGTTGCTGAACATTCTGTTGCTGCTGCTGCTGCTGCAGGGCATTAAAGGCGGCCACTGCTTGAGGATTCTGTTGAGCATTCATTTGCTGTTGGCGCATCTGTTGGGGATTCATTTGCTGCTGCCCTGGTACGGGCTGTTGTTGTTGTTGCTGGGCCTGCTGTTGCTGCATGGGATTGAAACCGCCGCCGCCCGCCTGCTGTTGTTGCTGCTGCTGTTGGAAGGAGCCCGGAGCACGCTGACGCAACATCTGAGAGAGAGCTTGCTTGGAATTTGCATTCAATGGAGGACGCTCAATACGATTTACTGGAAAGGGCAAGGAAACTTGTTAAGTGATATCTAGGGGTAGATGGAGTGGCGCTTACATTGCATATTCTGTTGATGAGGGGCATACTGATTGTGGTATTGCTGCGGTGCCTGTTGCTGCTGGGGAGCATTGTGCCATTGTTGCTGCTGTTGCTGGCCGGGCATGCCTTGGGGACCACCAACTGGACCGCCAGGACCACCGCCTGGACCTTGTTGCATGAAATTCATTTGAGGATTCTGCTGGCCATTGCCACCCACTCCGCCACCAACGCCGAGTTGTTGCTGCAGTTGATTGGGTCCCATTTGTTGTTGCATTTGCTGCTGATGCTGCATCATGGCATTTTGCTGTTGCTGCATCATGGCATTGGAATTGGGACCAAACTGTTGCATGTTCATCTGAAACACAAAGAGCGAGACATTTGGGGTGAAGTCCTCAGACTGGTCAGAAGATTATAAATCACCTACCGGCATATTCATTTGCATTCCCATTTGATTGGGCTGCATTTGTTGCTGCTGCATGTTGAGCTGTTGCTGTTGTTGCTGCTGTTGCATCTGTTGCTGCTGCTGCTGGGCAATGGGTCCGCCCTGTTGTTGCTGCTGCTGCGGCGTTAACTGTGGACCACCCTGCTGTGTGTTGATCACTGGCGGTGTTTTGGGATTCTTGGGCTTGCGCTTGCGTGTGGTGGTACCCTTACCACGACCGCGTCCGGTGCCCACACCCACCGCACTGGGCGACTGATCCACTGATGAGGGCGTATCCGCTTTCATCATTTCATCCTTCTGCACAAAATTTGTGGAAATGATAGATTTTTCTGCAGCATTGAATGTGAAGGGGACACTTACTATGCAAATCTTCTCTGGCACTGGCTCAATGTCCTCGGGTGGCAGTGGCAATGGCTCATAATAGTAGCTGCTGGGCTTGACCAGACTGTGTGTGTGATATTTAAGATTTCGATGTGCTTCCTCATAAGTCAAAGGCTTGCGCTCCAGCTTGACAGCTCCAAACCAAACCCACGACAGTGGAGCAGGATTCTTATGACCCTCCAAGATGTCCCAGACGCTGATGCGCTGTTTGTCCGAAATGCGCAACTGTTTTTTGTCCATGTCACAGAGCTTGTTGCCCTTGTTGTCCATGCCATTATGCTCGCAGGCTATGACCTAAACGATACCCAAGAAAATGTAAGCCATCAATTGTTGAACCCTCTCCTCCACTCACCTCTGTGGTCTGCTTGTACAGGGGCAACAGTTGACGTATGACCCTTATGGAGGCATTGTTCTTCTCGCCAATTTCCTTCTTTAGCTTCTTCATCAGATTCAAATACAATTTCTTGTTCTCATCCCTTTCTGACTGGCTGTCCGAAACCAAGGTGGAGTGCACTAGAGTGGCCAGCATGTCCACCACTGTGGTAAAGAGCTCCCGGTTGCAACTTAAATCCACCACACCCTGACACACCAGCTGGGCCAGCAGTATGGCCCAATCTGTGGTCGGTGTACTGTTCTTTTGTATGGCCTCAAACATGCCACCCACCAAAGAGAAACGCAGCTGCAGAGCATCTAGAATTTCCTCACGTGCTTGAGGCTCATCAATGCCTCCTATTGTGTCCAGCTAAGGATTAAATTAAACAAATATCAATTGAAGATTCACTCTACACATTGAAAAACTCACCTCAGCAAAGGATTGCAGGCATTGGGAGAGCTGTGAGTAGAGAGACACCAGCAAATTCTCCTTGTACTCATCCTGTCCCTTCAAACAGGTGAGTATCAGGCCCAGGAATGGTTGATAGTTGAGCGGCATCTTTTTGTTGCGTGCAGCCAGACCTCCCATGCCATAGCTGTTGCTGCTGTGGCAACTGTTGCTCTTCTCCCGCTCATCTCCACTGCCCGAACTGTTGCAATCGGATTTGGGTACCTTGGAGAAATAGTTCATACTCTCCAGAACCTGTCCGGCCACCCGTAGAATGCGTCCCTGAACTGCTGACGTGAGCTTGGCTATCAGTGGCGCCACCAGCCAGGTGGAGGGTTTCGGTTTGTGGCTGGCCTTCAAGGTCCCCGGCAAAATAGTCTCCTCCATGTGAAACACATCAATGGCCGCCCTTGCCACCGTGTCCAGCCACACATTGAGCTCCGCATTGTTGCTCATCGATTGGCGATACATGAGCTGTAAATCCAGCCAGGAAATGCGCAATGTCCACTGACCCAGATTGTCCAGTATACGCACAATCATCGCTCGTTGATCCAACTCCGAAATAATATTGAACTCAGCCTCGGGGTAGCAGATCATATGAAGTACACGCTGTGCTTGCTTGGCGGTCAGCATCTCATCGATAATCATGTCGCACAACTCCTCTGCATTCTTCAGGCATCTCTCTAGCACATGTTCCTGTGCACAAATCTGCTTTAGCACAGCCTGGGCGAATTCCAGCAGTGAGATCTGCTCCAGACCTCCACCAGCCGGCTGCTGTAGTGCCTCCTGCTCGCTGGTCAGGCTGCTGCTGCCGAGCTGAAGATCACTGGTGCCCAGAATCTGACTCAGATCAGCGGGACGTTGTTCATTGCTCTTGGGCGTGCTGCCAGGATGGACAGGGGTATTGAAACCACTACGTTTACCACTGCCAAAGCCGCCGCCCGACGAAGAGGATCCGCTGCCGGAAGCCAGTGGAGTCTTCAGAGCTGCATTGTCCACCACTATGAGAATGGCCTTAAGCACGGCCAGCACTGCAGCAATGGGTATGGTCTTGTGGGCACCCACCAGCAAATGACGATCGCAGCTCAGACGTATGCTAAAGTCACTGCCCACCGCATGGAGTGGATTGGGTGAGGTGCTTACCGAATACATGCCCGGCTGTGGAATCTCCAGGGTCTTGAACAACTTCAGCACCAGATGGCAGGTTAGACGTGCTCCCGCTTCGGCATCCACGCTCAGCTCAGCACCGCCCGCACTCACTGACCTGGCCAAAGTGGGCAGGGCAAATTTGCTGACAAAATCGGCCAGGGAGAAGCAATGCCGAGCAACCAGAATGCACACGAATACGGCCAAGGCATTATGCGTCTTGCCCTGACCAATGTCAACCTGCCCGCCCAAGTGTGGATATCTGGGACTTTTGCTACCACTGCACAAACTTTGAAGTGCGGCTATCCACTCTTCGGAGAGGACGTTACAGCTGGCGGTCAGTTCGGCACAGGCCAGGGCCACATCATTCAGTCGCTCGTTGTCCGTCTCCCGGCAGACGGCGATCAAGGCATTGGACACAAAGCTATACACGTTTGCCGGCGACTCATGCAGTTGACGCAGCCAATGTGGTTCCAGTTTGCCACCACGTCGTGGCGCTAAGAATAGCTCCTGCAGGAATTGAGGATTGTAGCCCTGAAGAGGCATACTGTGTGGGATATACAAAAAAAGAGTAAAGAGGTGAGAAGTGATAAAAAGAGGATGGAAATGGGGAGAAAATGGTCAAACAGTAGGCTTAAATTTTAAAGCCGCAGTCACAGTTCTTAATCATTGGGTGAAAAAAAAAACGTGTCTTTTTAAACGGAAAAAAAGCGTCCGGTTCATTTCATCGTTCCTATGTCTTATTTACTTAACAAACGAACTGCCAAAACAAAAAATCCATATAAAAATAAGGCTGCCTTGAACTGTTCGAAATGAAACAGAACTTTGTTTTGTGAGTATTTTTTGGAGTTTTTGTTTTGGAGATTGCTGGGTTGAGATGTTACAGCCTTAACACGAATGTGGGTGGGGGCGCTCCATTATACGTTCTATTCGAGCTGGTTTTCTTTCTTATGTTTTATAAACCTCAACAAAGCTGAACTGCCAAAACAAAAAAGTTTGGCCATATAAAAAATTTCAGGACTGTCTTGACTACTGATATTCATTGAATCCCCTCTGATTTATGGATTTCTATTATCTTATTTCTCCGCCCCAAAGTTGAGCTACATAGCATTGATTCGTTGTTCTAAATGATTTGAATAATAGATTAGCATATTCGCCCACACCGAGTTAATTCTAGCCTTTGCTCCACCGTTGAATATCCATGGGGGCCTGTTGAAATTGTTTAGATCGCGCTCGCTCAATTCATAAAGAGGACTGTTCAATGTTTAATTCACAATTGAAAGCAAGGATGCAAACCAGCCTAAATCTACTAAGTTCTAATTAAGATCCGGTAAAAATATAATGTAAATAGGTTCGGTTCAACACACAATCATTTAACTCCCTCAAAATTTTAAACGGTAAAAAAATTTAGTGGTCTAAAATTGGAAAATTGCGTTTCCAAGAAGGGAATAAAAATGTCAAGTTTAAAAACGACAAAACAAACATCGTGAGGCTATATTCTCATTTCAAAGACCAGTAGAGCACATATTGACGTTTTGAAGAACTTGTTAAACCTGATCAAAATTATGTTAATTTTTTGACCGAAATAGGAGTAATTTGTCAACTATTAAAGAATCTAAAAAACTCAGTCTCGAACCAAAACTTTAGGTTTAATAAGCACAAGAACCGGTCCGCGAACCGAACTTTTAGACTTTACAAGGGTTGAAACCGCCAAAAAGGAACCGTCAGCACAATTTTTTAAGGCTTTGCAGCATTAATCAGTGTATAAAAAACTCCAATAAGTTTCATTTTGTCTGCTTTTGATTCTGCATTTGCTTTTGAGAGGCAGCAGCAGAAAACGATTATTGTAAAAAAGCGAGCAGCAGCAGCAGTCATCGTTTTATCACTTTTGCTTTTAATTCTGCTTGTATTCAGTAGCCGTAAGACAAAGCAGCAGAACGTGTTCGCTTTTAGAAGTCGACGGCAGCGCTAGCGCTACAGAAGTCTCTCACATCTCTCACCCTTGGCCTGTTTCTTTTCTCTTGCCGCCTGCTCCACAAATATGGAACTCTTCTTAGGTTTATCCAATATAGAAGCATCTACAGTTTTGGTGTCAATTCCGGGTCGGTTTTTAGCCAGCGCCAAGGCCTCTGCACTGGGCTCAAAGCACGTTACCCTTCTTAGTCTCCTGCTTTTGCATTTCGCTTTTTGCCCGGCGCCCTATTTGTTTCAACAAACACAAAATAACTCGTCTCGGCTGGGTTAAAGGTAAAAACAACAGATCGCTTAAAAATGGAAGCTGTTGTTGCTTTGCGTTAAAATGTGGTGGTCTTTATAATACCAAGAAAATTTCGTGGCGACAGCGCTGTCAGTAGACACAAGCAGAAGTGGTTGCATATAATGTTGATCAGTAACAAGTTTGGGAGCATTACAAACAAAAAAGTTTTTCTCACTAAGGACTTTCTTCAGAACTATCTTTTGGACGGCAGGTATACTATATAGTTGCCCGATTTTTATAAAATTTGGTGAAATTATCTGAAAGCTTAGAAAACTTATAAATACGAGGTTTATGTACGATTGCGTTGAAGACAAAAAAGTTTTTCTCACTTATACTGCTTTTTTCGTTTCTATGGGAGGTATACGCTAGGGACATCCAATTCGGCCGGTTCCAAAAATGTGCAGCGTATTTGTACCAAAAGACTTCTTGCAAAGATTGGTTAAGATAGCTTTAAAACTGACGGAGGAGATAGCATAGAAACAGACGGGCTCATCATGCTGATCAAAAATAGGGTATACAAATGATGATTAACGCCTTTCGTCATTTGGCAGCCAAATGCGATGATTTGACAAGGAGAAAGGTATTACCAGAAAAGCAAAGCTACCAAGTCAACTGGGGTAGCAACAATATCCCCATAACTAATCGATAACTTTTTTATCCACTTGAAAAGTGTATTATAATTTTGCCCAGAACTTTGCAACGCCTAGAAGGTATCATCTCCGACCACATAGAGTATATATATTCTCGAGCTGAGTCGATTAAGCTTTGTCCGTCCGTCTGTCTGTTTCTACGCGAACTATTCTCTCAGTTTTGGAGCTACCGAGCTGAAACTTTGCACAAAGCATCTTTTTTTTGCACGCTGCTAATATGTCGGAACCGGCCGGATCGAATGACTACTTCTTGTAGCTGCCATACAAATGTTCGTTCGGAAAATGGGTTTTAGTAAGAAAAACTGGTTTGTTCTCAATATTATCGCTCTCAAACACGGTCATGGGTAATATGTAATGTTTTTAAGCTGATCTGCGAAGTTTGTTCGAAGTCGCTAACCGTTGTGACAAGCTTTTTCAAGTGTATCAAAACTTCGGCGAAGTTGGCTTTGCCTTTCTCGTTTATACACAGGTCGGTTCCATTTTCGAGAGGGTTTAAAACAGAGTCCGCCTAGTCCCTATTTTCTGTGAATACAACACTGCTCTGCGGCAGCGTAGTCGACACACCGACAAAGAACTCAACTTTTCACTAAGATATTAGTCAGCTGTTCGCTGGCTCTCTGAGTATTTTTTTTAACAATGAAGTATCTCTTTGTCAGGATGGAGTTAACTTAGCTCAAAAAAGAGAGTATTTTCAAAATGTGCTTCTATGTTAAATCTTCTTTGACACCGACAGTATACAAGCTTGTACTGCTCTCATTATGCAACAACAACGAAGTGCTAAATGAGCGTGTCTAATCGCACGCAATTTCCAAATGAGCATGAATGTTTTTCCGGCCTCTGGTTTAAAAAAAAAGAACGAGAATTGGAAGCTGAGATACGAAATTTACAAAAGATCTGCCGTTTCATTTTAAGATTGAACTGAAATAGTTTGTCACGTTTTCAACGGTTAACATTTCGATGTTTAAAAAAAACTTCGCCGATTCAGAACTTAAAAAGCATTAGTTTATTTTAGCCTTTGCTGATCGTGTTTGAGTAGCATGAATCTACTGATATTGAGATAATAAATGGGGTAGTTAGAAGCAAAAGAAAAAATTTTTGGTCTTAATCAGAACTAAATTTAAACATCTCAATTTTCCCAACGGATAATCGGTAACATATTATCTATGGCAGCACAGAGTCGAGGTTATGTGCCGATTTGACGATGAGCGGGTCCGGAGTCACGAAGTCGCATATAAGCAGTGTTTTTCGTCATCTAAAAATAAGACGCTGTGCAAAGCTTTCAGCTCAGTAATAGTCTCCAAACTACTTTTGAGGGACTAGGAATTTGATGTAGAAACAGACAGACGGGACACAATGCAGACAATCACCGAAACTTACACAAACGTATGGACAAAGCTTAATCGACCAGCTAACATGTGATCAAGAATATATATAACTTTATGGTGGGTCCCGGAGATATTATTGTCCTTAATGCGAAGGAAGCTATTGCGTTTTGCGACATATTTTGAATACTTCATTTGCCAAGAAAATTATAGATTCATTGCTCGAAAATTTTTAGAATGTATGACAATTGGAATTCCGAGTGAAATAGAAATCAATGTCCACAAATGTAACTTTTTTTCATGAATGTATTATTGCTTCTGTGCACTGTTTATGTTTTTCCGAAAATATGGTGAAATAAAAAACCAAATTATTCTTACCATTTTTAGACAAAAAAAACATTTTGAAATGATGCGCATGCGCCGATGCAGAATTGCAAACAGCTCGGTTTTATTTTGATTCTTTTGCTTTCGTCTAATGAATTTTTTGACGTAAACAATGTTAAACAAAACAAATGGGTTGTTGCGTTGCGTTAAAATTTTGGTGGTCTTCATAATTCAAAGAAAATTTCGTGTTGCTCAATATACGCAATCGAAAACGGGAATAGACACGATAGATTTAAATAGATTCGTATAGATCTTTTTGATAGTGTCTAGTACTTCAAAATACTTTATAAAATGTTGGTTTGATTTATTGGAGAAACCTGCTAATGAGCAAAGTTATCATTTGTGTTGAAAAAAAAAAACAACCAAACCCAAAATTTTTGTAAAATGTACAATTTATTTTTTTCGGGGGTGTCACAGAAACCTCTAAAGATTTCGACGTCGATTGATTTGTAAATCTCTGGCAAAAACAATCGTTGCCACAGATCAAATACAAATCGCTATTAAACCCAATATCGAGCCAATTACCATACGTTTTCGTAGTTTTTGGGTAGAAAGCGCTTTGAAGAACACATTTTAGTTGAATCTCAGAAATCTATCTGAGCTAAAGCTTACGCTGTGCTTGTAAGGCAAAAAGTGTGTATTAATCTTAGCGTTGGGCTAGTAGAAAGGGCACATAGATTTCTTTTGAAACACATCCGAAAGCCTGATGGAACCCTTCAAGTGTGGATCATTCTGATACTTGTCCCTTACGATATTTATATTTAATGTTGGTTTTTTGTAAAAAAATGTGTTAATAGCGCTGTTCCAGTTCCTCTCTTAGTTCACAATAATCGGTACAATTCAATTTCAAAAGGCAAAGACAATTCAAAACTGCGAGAAATATACAAAAATTTACAACCTCTACTTGCTCACTCACCTCAGCTGTTCCGGTGTATTGAAAATGTCCTTGAACCGTTTAATGCATTGCAATTGCTGATAGTACTCGGTGGACTGTTCCTTGCCCTGCAGCAGCACGCAAGATTCATGCAAATCACTCAAGTAGGCTAGAATGCAGCGCTCCGCAGAGGAGCACTCGCTGGGATTGTTTACATGACGTATGGTGCGGCACAAACCTTCGAACACTGAAAGCGTCTGCTCTGGTGAGAGTAGCAAGCAGCTGTGATAGCGTCGCAGAATGCTGACTATGTAGAGAGCCAGCGAGGTGGTGTAGCCACGCACCATATTGGATTTCTTCAACTGCAACTGATGCTCCACTTCGGGCAGCTCTTTGAGTAAATTATCGCACAGCTCTAGCAGACTATAGATATTCAGGGCCAACTCCATAAGATCGAACAGGAAGGCCACATGCTCTTGCACGGGCAAATAGTTATTATTGCCCAAGGCAAAGCCATTGAGCTGCTCCAAGACATTGGCCGCACACTGAGCGGTCACCACATGCTGATCAAAGTAGGCCATGTGCTGACACTTGGAGGTGGTGGCCTCGAAATTGAATTCGTTGCGCGAATGCTTCTTCACCTTGCCACCCTCGGCCACATCGATGGAGAATTTTTTGGTGAAAAGCTTGCCAATTTCTTTGGACATTTTCTTCACCGCATGCTTCTTCTCGTCGCGCTCCTTGCCCACACCAAAGAGCAGAATGTAACGCTGATTACTCTCGCTGCTGTAGCTGGACATGGTGGGGTCATCTTGGGGTATGGGAAAGTGTTTGGTGTACACATAGTGGCGGGAAATGCTCATGCCAGAGGATGGATTGCCCTCGCCACCCTCAATTTTTGGACTATCGGGTGCCTCATGCTGTTGACCCTTCTCCTTGATATTCTGCACCAACTTGTCGAGGTCGTCATCCACATTGGAGTCATCGAATTCGTTGTGTTTGAAGTCAAGGCCACCACCGAAGCCATCGTCATCGAAACCATGATGGCTGGTGGGTGGCGGTGGGGCAGGCGGTGGCGGTGAGGTTTTGGTGGCCGGTGGCTTGGATTCCATAAGCAGATCACCACGTGAGATTAGGGTATGCATGTAGGCATTATGCGAGAAGACATCATGCCGGATGAGAGCACTAAAAAGCTGCACAAGATTTGTGAATTCGGCTCGCTGTTGGGAACTGCTCGAGTGCTCATCCAAAACGGGAGCATCATGATCAAGGAATTGCATCAAAACATGCTGGAACACAGGTAGGCCATCAATTAAACCTGCACCGGAGGCCAGCGAGTCCTTGTCCTCTTTATCGCTGGAAGATTGTTCTGCTGGAGTGCTGGTCACATCGATTTGACGCTTGTCTAGGAGTATGGCCACCACTATGGCACGATGCTCACCCCAACGCTGGCTAGAGACAGCCCATTCGCATAGAATACGCACCGTGTCCTTGTCCTGTTTAGGCTCGTAGGGTGGACGCGGCTGCTGCTGCTGCTGGTCCTCATCACGCCTTTTGCTGGCAAAGATGTGTGCATAAAGCGTATCCATGCTATTGCACTGATCCATACGCTCAAAGCAATGTGTGTCCAGATGATCCAAAGTGGCCAGGATATTGGTGTAATGATTCTTGCCCGCACTTAGCCACTTGGAGGCAAACCAATTCTGCTCGGCATGTTGAGTGCGTAAAACTATCTCGGACTCGGCTGCACGCAACTGGCGACGCAGCTCCTGATTAGTGCGTGGACAGCGAGTGGGCATGGGCAGCACCGAGGGTGCTAAAGGCAAATGATCCAATGGACTGCCTACCAGAGAGGAAGGAGCTCGATGTGCGGCTATGCCACTCCACACCAAAGCCGTGGGACACTCAATGGTGATAATTTGTAGTATGGTGCTCAGGTAGAGCACTATGTCGCGATGATGGGGACAACTCATCTGCTCCCACAAGGCCAGCTCATAGGGATCCTGAGGTGGCTGCTGTTGTTGTTGCTGCTGAACCTTTTCCGCTCCTCCTGCCTCCAGCTCCTTAATCCCCTGTTGCTCCACAGCCGCGTTAAGCAGCTGGGCCAACTTCTTGGCCACTATATAAGCCATTTTGCGGCACAAGCGCTCCGACTGTACGAAATCATGCATATACTGAAGGGCAAAGCTTAGTACCAGCTTTTTCAAGGGCTCATCAAAGCTGGCCTGGGTGCGCATCTTGTCCAGCAGATCCAATATCCAATTGAGAAACTCCTGCCTATCCAGCAGGGATTCCTCGTACATGTATTTGCTCAGCTGATGGCAATATTTCCAATATTTCAAAGCATTTCGACTGTCCTCGAACTGGCTGCCAATGCCCGAGATGCTGGAGCCAGGTGGCACCGCAGCAGCGGCTCCGCCCACAGGTGCTGTCGAGGAGGAACCTGGCACGCCGCCTGAACTAGCTGGAGGTATAACATTACCCGAACTGAGACCTCCAGCTGCTCCTGCATCTCCGACTGCTGCTCCACCACCGCCGCTGCCCGGTTGGCCATTGGCTGGACTGTGTATAGGAGGCAAGGGACTTGCCATACTGGGCACAGGTATAACATTCGATGAGGCCACCGCTCCGGCTGAGTTGTTACCATTGGCTGTAGAACTGGCCGCAGAGCTGTTGTTGGCCGGCACACCGTTGGCAGCTGCCTTGTCATTGGCTAGACACAAAGATATGGTTACAGAACGAGTCCTTCCCCTGTTTGGTCCATACACTTACCTTGTTGGTAGTACTCCTGCAGCTTGGGCAGCAGCTCCTTCATAAACTTAATCATATTTCCCGTCCACTCGGCCGCCGGATCATAGATGCTGCGTTTCTTGTTCTTGGACTCGGTGAAACTTAATGTATAGGCAGCACTCAACTTGATGAACCAGGTGGCCCTTTGCATGTTTACTTGATTCTCGCATAGCGTTATGAATATCTCCTCCTTTTTGTTGAATGAGGGAGCCCTTTTGGCCAGACTTAAAAGCGGTTTATTGCCAGCCAAGTCCTTGAACCAAGCATCCACAGTGCATTTGCGTCGCGGTGACACTGGCCAGAAGTTGTCCTTTGCAATTGATTTGTTGCTTCTTGCGTCCGGTATCCTGCAACGTCATCAGCTCCTCTTTTTTGGCCAGCACCCCGCTAAAGAAGGCGCTCACCTTGCTGGCATTCACATTCGAGTTGTGCGCCGTGCCAAACTCATCCGACAGCGGCGGCGTTGTGGTAAAACCATGTTTCACATTCGTGGGCGTCAGCTCGTCTTCGCGCTGTTTAGCATCCTGCGGATAGATATCCGGCGGACCGAGACGTGTCCGCTTCAGGGAACGCTTCTCCTGCAGCATAGACAGCATGGTGGTGCTGCTTTAAAAAGAGATTAAACAAAAGATTCGCTGGCAGAGCAAAATTTCTGGCACCCACAACAACAGCTAGCGACTGTGTGACCGTTGGTGTAAAAATACCAAAACTCGAAAAATACTAAAATGGACACTTTTGCAGCCCTGAATGAATAGTGCTGCCAATATTTTCAAATTTTTGAGCCCAAAGGACAAAACGAATAGTTTTCTTTCTACAATTTTGTTGAACTTATAAATAAACTTAATTCTTTATTAGTAGACCTCGGATTTTGCATAATTTTTTAAGGATTAATATAGGTAAATTCTGATGACACCAAAGATTGTTTCATTAAAAATAGATTTGAAAACAATAGCAAAATGCAAAAATTTCCTTCAAAACACATCAAAAAATAATATAAAACTGAATCAAATTGTGGTATACATATTAAAACTTGATTAATTATTGTCAGATATTAAAGTAGTGGCAATGATACACAGAAAAAGAGATCACGATATTTAGTATCATACGGGTATTTTGAGTATCAAATCAGCCTTCATCTGGAAAAAATCAAGATGATATTATTAATTGCGTTTTTTAAAACAAAATTTATTATTACATTTAAAGTAGAAGTAGTATCACATTGACTAAAAAGATAAAAAAATTCAGAATAGCTGTTTGTTTAAATATTTTATAGATTTTATAAAAAAATGATATTACTTAAACGTAACCTTAATACATCATTTTATTAATAAATTTTATTTGATTAGTTAATAATTTTTGGGATTTAAATAAACAACCAATAATTTTCTGTCGTTTAGAAATTGAGCATTTCGACAATTCATTTTTCGAACGGCTAGGATTCAAAAAACCATAATTTTAGTTATTAATTGCGGGAAAACCATTTTAGCGAAAGTTCATTCAACGTATCAGAAAGTAATTGGACCAAATTAAATGACGGGTTCAAGTCCAAACAAATTTTGAACATTGAGAATTAAAATATTATTAGTTTTGGAACTGATATTCAAATTTCTCTTTCAAATCCATTCCGAAATCAATATTTTCAGCTTCCTTAAACAAAATCATTGACTTTGCCAATGGTAGACCCTTCACTTTCAGGAAAGTTATGATTTTGGCCACTCTCTCGAAATTCGATATAAATATGGACGTGGCATTGGTCGTACATGGAGGCGCAAAAGTATACACCCTGCCGGAAGAGAAAGGGCCCTACAGTTTAATTTTAATTTATTTTATACTTTGGACTAGCATATGTCACCTATATGCTTTGGCTGGTGTGCTTTTATGCTGCAGAAAAAGGGCAGCACAAGAGTTTGAGATGTCACATTTGAGATTTTGGTAATTGTTTACTATGAGGTAGCTT
Source organism: Lordiphosa stackelbergi (assembly GCA_018904235.1). Classification (NCBI taxonomy): domain Eukaryota; kingdom Metazoa; phylum Arthropoda; class Insecta; order Diptera; family Drosophilidae; genus Lordiphosa; species Lordiphosa stackelbergi. The sequence continues at coordinate 6,259 of JAEIFU010001672.1, read as the reverse complement.
TCTACAAAAATTCTGGAATCATTTTTCCTCGATGGACCGCGAATTATAATGAATTTACATGCAGAAAATAATTGGCGGAAGACCATGGTTCTTTTTTTATTGAATTTCAAAGTTTGCATTTTTCCCCATACAAATATATACTTGATCATATAATATATGCTTTTAAAATTCAGTTTTTTTTGCTAATAAATAAATTAAATATAATATATTCTTTACCTATGTGAAAGGCGTACGTTTGTTTGAATTTGAGTTGCAAAGTGAGGAAAACTTGACACCCTATTGGAACTGTTATGAACTCTTTTCCACGCCACCTATCGAGGTAAAATTCATTCAAAATTCAGGAGACCTATTCCACGCAAACCCCAGAAAGGCTTTTTTTTTCCGATAGTGGATTAGAGAGTCCACATAAAAAAGAAGGGCACCATAGTATCTTCTACATAATTTAATATTTTGAAAAACGAATTTTTTTTTTTTTTAAATTCGCGCGAGATTTTTAATATTGTGGTATGCCAGCAAGCCGAAGCCATGCCATGCTTGTTTGATTTTAAATATCAAAACAGCGCTTGTTGTGCAAACGAGCATGCACGGAGCGTGGTTTTTTGATATATACTTGAAGTGACGATAACGGGCCTAAGCGTATCGAGAGCTCTGAAATCGGTTGTTTGTTTGAATGTCTAAGAAATATTTATGTAAAATATGTTTAATTTAGGAAACAAATTTGAAAATTGTAGGAATCACAGAATCTATCAGGAATGTACCACACATCCTGTTGAAATGAAGATTCAAAATAATCTTCGAATGCATTCTTATATCGGGAAGATGCTTTTCGGCATTTTTTAGGCGTATATAAGCCACAAACATAGCAAAAGTTATCTTTGTATGGGCAAGATGGATTTAACTTACTTTGTTTGTTTTTGAAACAATTTGCAAGCATTTTTGCTTTGAATTTATTTTTTTGTCACTGCCCTTATCCAAATAAACCGTTTTAAAAATCGGTGTGTTCAACAAATCAGGGTTTTAGGTTGTTTTAGTCAAAGTGGTTACAGGGGTGAATGTTGTAACTTGCGTCAACAAATTCACAGAGATTGTATGAATTATTGTTTGGAAATTATCTAGCAGTTTAATTTAAACCATAAAAATGACGAAATAAATTTGTAAATTCAAGCCACGATATTTTGTAAAAATTGGTACAGAATATGGAGTGTCAAGTTATGCTCTTTAGCAAAACTGCGTTTATATCTTTGGCTGTTGCCAGACGAACTTCGTCGTGAAGCGGCGCCAAGACGAAGTAAAAGTATTTGGTTTGTTTGTTTTGAATAGGGAATGTAGGTTTATTTTTAACGTCGTCACCATTATTTATACATATAAGGGTTTTTTATCATTGATTTTAGTCAAAGTTTTTGTGCTTCTAAAGGCATGGTTGATAACAATTTAATGCGATCAACATTAATGCATTAACTGGAATAGCAATCGCCATCGTATATATCCTTACCAATGATTCAGAGACATCTTAATTTCGGCGGTATGCCTTTTGCTAGATAATGAATATAATAATTAGAAAAAAAATTTTCATGAGGATATATAGAGTAGTCTAGGTAGAATAAAATTTCTTCAAGCACTGTTAGACTTATTAGCGAACCGCTATATCATAAGCCAATCACATTGATGCATTTTCATATTGTAAGGGGTGTTTTTTCACATGTATGAATAAAACTATAATTTTAAAACCAAGGGAAGTGTCCTTAATGGTCAATGTTGTTCTAAGGCAATTGCTAGTACAAAAACGACTATAAACCGCGAACCAAGGATTCGTTGGTAAAACTGAAAACGCAGTCGGTATGTTTTAATCTGTAGTTTATGTCCATATGGACTCGATAATGGTTGCTGCCAAATGTAACACGCTTTTTTCGATGCAAGATAACATATCTTAAGGTCACATTTAATTGGTCAGGATTTCACTATATTTAAAATCTTAAAAAATTCCATCGAGTGGTTTTCAATTTATTCCATTTTCTAAGTTACACCCTTATGGGCGGGGTATTACATTGGAAGCGGGAATTTGGTATAACAATGGTGGTGACTCCCTCTAACTTTGGTGAATTTTCCAAAATTTTAGCTCTTATATTTTTTTAACCAGCAACAAATGTTGTAGTTGTGTGTTGCTAGTATAAATGTGCCCATTAAACGCGAACTTGCCGTGCTGAAGAAAACTGGGTATGAGGTGCTGCTACCTGATGCCTCTAGTTTCAGATTTTATTGGTCCCCGTCCCAGGCTATTTTTGAGTGTTCCACACTGTTATCGTCACTTCAAGTATATATATCAAATAATCATGCTCGTTTGCAAAACAAGCGCTGTTTTGATATTTAAAATTTGGTTGAAAGTGTAGCGATGCGGAATCAATCAAGCATGGCACGGCTTCGGCTTGCTGGCATACCACAATATTAAAAATCTCAAATGTGACATCTCAAACTCTTGTGCTGCCCTTTTTCTGCAGTATAAAAGCACACCAGCCAAAGCATATAGGTGACATATGCTGTTCCAAAGTATAAAATAAATTAAAATAAGGCAGAATCAGCGTTCTTTGGCCCCACCAAATTAAAACGCCAAACACACAATGGGTTTTAGTGAGAAAAACTGGTTTGTTCTCAATATTATCGCTCTCAAACACAGTCATGGGTATATGTCATGTTTTTTAAGCTGATTTGCAAGTTTGGTCGAAGTCGCTAACCGTTGTGACAAGCTATTTCAAGTGTATCAAAACTTCGGTACAGACGAAGTTAGCTTTGCCTTTCTCGTTTTTATTTTTGTCGTATTGAAGCTAAAACGGGTTTATGCACGTCTTCTGAGCAATATTTCGGGGTCCTTATGTAAATCTTCTTGTGGTGGGGTGTGAGGCAGCGACTCTCAAAACTGGAAGACATTTGAGAATTTGTAACTTTCTAGTAAAAAAAATTAATCATAAGTCATAAAAAAATACAGATTCTATTGAAATACATAACTTAACTTAATATTATTTTAGCTTAAGAATTTTACACAAAAAAGGTAGAGTACGTGCATACAATTTTAAAGAAAATGGAAAGAGCACTTAGCATTTGGATTGACGATAACTACGAAAAAAGATCCCTTTAAGCCAGCGGATCATTCATGAAAAGGCACTCAGGATTTATGAACTGATCAAGCAAAATAAGGAGCTCACTTCCAGGATAGATGCGTTGCTAGTAATGGATGGTTTGAGAAATTTAAAAAACGGTTCTCCATTCATAGCATTAAATCGGCATCGGCTTCGACCGTTGATGAAACTGCTACCACACACCCAGAGTAAATTCAGGGGTTCATTGAAGAAGAGGTACTTCTTGCCCGGCCAATTTTTCAATGCTGATGAAACTGGACTTTGCTGAAAAAAATGCCAATTCTAACTTTTTTATCAAAGAATGAAAAAGTAGCTCCCGGTTTAAATATCACAATTGTCTGTGTTGTATTTCGCCTGATGACTTTTAAGTAAAGTGCGTTTAAAGGGATAGACAAGAGCAAATTACCCGTTTACTTTTAATAAAAACAGACCAAATTTGAACAATCAAAAGTTAGTTTATTGCCAATTTTAAAATTTAACAAAACCCCAACCTATATACCACCCATTTTTCTCTCACCCCTATTTCGCTTAACCCCAGTTTTTTTAACCCAAATCCCCATGTTAAAGGGGGGGCAATATATTTGAACGGAAAGGGCCTAAATGAAAAGTTTCGTACCAATCTGATGAAAATTATGCAAATATTCAAAATCCGCCGTCTATTTATCAGGGAATCCATTTTGAAAGTGCCTCAATTTAATTGACCTTAGAACTCCCATTGTATCATGATTCAAACTTTGTCACTCGCAAACTATCCTTCTGGGTGACAAAAGAAATATTGATCTATTTTGGATCTGGAATGTTCCAGAACGCCTACCCCCTGATCGCCCATGACTCAACTCTGTGCAATAAAAGCTACAATAATTGTCACATTTATTTCGCATTTGCGGTATGAAAGCTACAAATTGTTGAATTAAATTTACAAATAAATAAAAATAATACAAGTATTTAACAAAATGTGCTGAAGGGCATTCGTTGTGCAGTTTATAACAATATTAATTTCCACTTAAAGTGCTAAAATCACGAAAATGAATATTTTTTTTACGGTTTGGAGAATAAAATGTTGGAAATGCAGCCTCCTCTTGCTTCTCCTTTCCTAACGATCGAATTCAGGTTCATCGTTGAAATAATGATCATCACGTAGCATTCCATCGCTGCACTCGAAATGCAGTCCCAGCATTTGTAAGGGATAATCCGAGGATAGCTGGAAGCAACCACTTAAGTCAACTACAGCCAAAAATATGCTTTAAAAAAACTCACTCTGTCCGTAATATCATGCCTGATGTCCGTGGCAGCTGCCCACAACTCCAAGGGCTGTTGGCTTTGACGCTTGCCTAGACTTACCAACGTGTCCATAACAAAGCCATCTGTTATACCCAGACAATAGCAAATGTTTAAATAGCAAAGCTGCTCATTATTTGCCACCAGCAAGGATAGTGGCGTTTCGCCTATTTCCCGGGCACATTGCACAGAAAGACTCTCCAATTGCCGGAGTCCAGCCAGCTGTTGGACACAACCATCATCGCGTGGCTTACATACAAGCCATTTCAAAGACTGCAAGCCACTGATATGCTTAGCCTGCTCCTCATTGATCCAGCGCTTACGTTGAAGTACCAAGTATTCCAAGTGCGTGGCACATGAGCTTTTGGTCAAGGCTTTGAAGAGGCGCGTTTTACAATCATCTGGGCAGCATATTTGCAGATACTTGAGATGTGAAAACTGCGCCAGGGCGGTGAGATCGGCATCGCTGTCATTGAACGTCAGCTTCTCCAGCCGGGGACAGTGTGAGGCCAACTGTTTGAGTGTGTTGGTGGTCAGAAAACGCTTGGCGTTGCGCAGTTGAAGTATGCGCAGGTTCTTAAGCGATTTGGTTATGGCGCTAAACTCCGAACTGGTGACCTCATCGAACATCAAGAGCTCCTCCAGGTTTCGAAAATTACACAACTCTTGTACTAAACAAACAAAAATAAATTGTAAAATAAATAATCTCTTAATTAGGTGATAACTCTTCCTTGCTTACGTTCTTTTCTTTCAAAGCTCTCCAGGCCCAGACTAATGATGTAAGGCAATCTTCTGAAGATGTTTGTGATCAGATCCTTGCTGGTGCTCTTGTAATTACGCACATGCACTTTTTGCAGTGTACTGATCCTCAACAGAAATGGCTGGGTCTTGGCCACTGTGGCGTTGCGTATAGTCAGGCTCTCCAAGCGGGTGCAGTATTTGATTATAAGCGGCCACAACTGCAGCGGATGATCATCATCGTAATAGGATCGAAAAACTCTCACATTTGCTCCAAATAGCCACAGAAATGTTTTCCAATCCTCGACGGATTTTAAAGGGACGTGTCTGTCTTGTATTTCACGAAAATGCTGTTTGTTCAGGTGAACAAAAGCGTCTCGTAAAAATTTTGCACAACGTGCCAAATTTATTTGATCCTCTAGTTGTGGCAGGAATTTGAATATCAAAAGTACACAGTCGAAGCTTAGGTCCGAGAAGTTCGTGGTGCGAGCCATTATCTGATTAAGAACATTTTTTAATCACTAATTTATTTGTTTTGCAGGCCAATTGTCCAATTGTTCTTAGAGTTACCTTATGCGCGCAAAATACCAAAAGAACTAAATGCCAAAATTTAAGGATTCCGATCAACCTGTTTTGGCATATCAATAAGCTTTATAACAGAAAGATTTCTACTTAAAAACCTCTTCACAGCTGCAATTATTGAATTGCGATATAAACTTTGATGTAGTTTCTGGTATTTTTGATGGCAGCATTGCAATTGTATTTGATATCAATCCTTTTGGTATGTTCAACTTAGTTGCGTTGCGGTCACACTGGTTGAAGCAAGAGGGAGGAATTTTTAACAAATTACAAAGGCATCGAGAATCTAATTTCTAGGAAGCTGTGTGTGTGCTTGGGCAAGTTTTGATGCACTTCCATAACACACAAAACACCCATCTCATAGACACACATCCAAACGACAAGCAGACAGACACCCAACAAAACAAAAACAACACAGCCACACACACACACGAACCAGTTTAGATGATGAGCAGCAGAACGGACACGGACGCCTCCTCAATACGTTTCAGCGATCACACCCTGGACAAAGCCACCAAGGCCAAGGTGACGTT
>JAEIFU010001671.1:0-61512 GCA_018904235.1 Lordiphosa stackelbergi | reverse complement strand
CTGCGCCTTCAACTTGCATCACAGTGTTAATAAGTTGAATTTCTTTCTCGATTCTATCATTTTTTGCCAGCAAAACACAAAAATAAATACTACCTGCTTTATTTTCCATAGTTATTTAAAGAAAAGTATTTTCAAAATTAATCCATTCGCAAATATCAAGAAAGTAAACAAACAAAACAGATGTTAGAACAGCTGATTAATGACATTCAACAAGCGCGGAATGTTCCAGGGCTGGCGATATTTGAATTTTGAAAATGACTTCACTTACTAAAATTCAATTTTCTCAGAAAAGGCACGCTAATTTTTACAGGACATAAAGTTTAATGTTGAAACTTTTCATTAAAAAATTTATTTTAAAGAGCGATCGCCCGCGGGTAACTACTTTATGTCCAACAATAAAAAATGTAGTTTTTTGGACCTTTTTCAAAAAATTTAAAAAATATAAAATTTTTTTTATAAATTTTGCTTATGAACTAAGAATTGTCAAAGTAGTAGTTCCAATCGCCACATATCCGCATAAAAGTTTCATATTCATGAAAAACGATTGCGAACATAAATTAAAATGCCTTATTTTATGAATTCTTCAAATCAAATTCAAGAGGTGAACTTCAAATGCGTGTTGTGGGAGATCCAAATATCGTGGACTGTTTTTTTTTTTGATTATAACACAAAATTTAATCATCTTTCAAGTTGCATTTAATCTTTCTTCGATATCTCAAAAAAAAAAATCATTAGTTAATGGCAAGACCCAATAAATTTTTTTAGGGGTATGCCATTTGTTAAAAGAAATGATTTTACTGCCCTATAAATCGACTCTGCATCACATTTTTCCAACTCAATCAGTGTTAAAAATGGGTCTTTATCATAACTGTTAGAGCGGGAAAATAGCGTGCCACCTACACAACGGCCTTTCGGTTTGCCACATCAGTCGTTTCGTCGACAATTAGGAAAACTTCGAGATTTTTAATTCAGTTACAATGCGTTTTATGGATTTTTTGCCAATTTCTTGGACATTTGCGTTGCCTTGGTTCGCACCACATTTGATGTCCATAGCAATTTTCGAGTCAGGACAGCACAGACGCAACAAATTTGGCAAAAAGTCCATCAATACAAATGGAAGATTGTGCATCATAAGGAACATTATGAACGCATTTTCGGTGTGAACCTGCTTGTTATGTGAAGTTTTTTCACTTGTAAAGCCGCAGTTTCCGAAATGGACAGGCTTACAAACTTAGTCCCATATAAAAGCGTGGATAAAACGCATCTCTTCTTAGTCTACCGACGAAAATTACATTCAATTTCTGCTCCATATTTATTTGTTGCTCGATTAAATTCAAATTTGACAACTTTTAAAATGATACGGTGAATTCGTCTACAAAATTTCGATTCGGTAAACGTGTCGTATACGTAATATTTGTGAAAACTTTGAACGCTTTTCGCAGAGGTTTAAACATGATTTAAATTTTTTTTGATTTTTTAATTTATTATGTACACCTTAAAAGTAATCGTTTAAGATGGTATCAGTTAACTTTTTTATCGGCGTCCACCCTAGTGTACCTATCAGGTTGTAGCTGAAGCGGGAAATCTGACTTTTTAAAAGCTTATTTCGGCTTCTTTTCAGCTTTATTTTTATTTTGGAGGAAATGTATAGTTTGTCACCTCTGTCAGTCATTTTTCGCCAATCATTGCCACCTCTAACGTTGTTACCAAGTTTACAGATCATTTAAGATAAATACTGAAAGTTTTCAAATTTGTTTCGCAAATAACTTCGGTGTTTTCGCTTAGATTTCAACATGCGTTTCAGAATAGATAGATATACAGGGTTGCCCATATTCGACGGACCCATCTGGAAACGACATAACTTTTGACAGAGATGTCAGATCGCTTAATGACATACCGCGTTTGAAGCGTCAGTCCAAGCAGATATTTACCATGGAACAATACACGCCACGCGAGCGCTCTGAAATAGTTGAAATTTACATTCAACAGAACAAGTCAATTGTGAAAACTCAACGTGCTTTTAAAAAATTTCACATTTTCACATTTCACATTGAATGGGACCGTAAATAAGCAAAATTGCCGTATTTACGCCACTGAAAATCCTGAGGAGATTCAAGAAGTGCCTCTTCATGACGAAAAAGTCACAGTTTGGTGCGGCGTTAGTGCGAAAACGGTCATTGGGCCGTTTTTCTTCCAAAATGAAAATGGCCATGCTGTTACCATCAACCAGGAGCGTTATCGCGACATGATGACCAATTTTGTGATGCCAATTATTCGTCGAAAGCGTATGAGGCAGTTCTGGTTTCAACAAGACGGCGCTCCACCGCACACAAGTCGCTAACAATCGATTTTCTAAGAATTGTTTCCGGGCCGTTGATGTCGAAAAGTGGTGATTTGGACTGGCCACCGCGTTCGCCCGATTTGACGCCGCCTGACTTCTTCTGGTGGGGATATTTGAAGTCAAAGGTTTACGTTAACAAGCCAAGGACCGTAGAAGAGCTCAAGGACAACATTCGTGAAGAAATAGCCGCTATTCCGGCCGAAATGTTGGCGAAATCGATGGAAAATGCTGCAAAAAGGGCACAATACGCCATCAACGCCAGAGGCGGCCATTTGAGAGATATCATATTCAAAAATTGATGTAAACAAATCTACTTGGAACAAATTAAATGATTAAGATTGCCAACCGCCAAATTTTTATTTTTTTCTTTGATTTTTTAAAAAAAAAAACATGGGTCCGTCGAATATGGGCAACGGCCAAAGATCAAATATGCTAAGCCACTATGTTGAAACTTTAAAATTGTAGCTCTGACAGTTTTTTGCGGGGGGAAGGGGGGGAAATATTGCAAATCTGAAACAAACTCAATCAGGGTACGGTATACACCTATGTTCATGCAAAAATTTGGGTCTCTATCTCTTATAGTCTCTGAGATCGACGCGTTCATACAGACAGACGGACGGACAGACGGACATGGCTAAATCGACTCAGCTGTTGATGCTGATCAAGAATATATATACTTTATAGGGTCCGGAACGAGTTTAACCTGCTCCAAACTAATACAAATGCACCAAATATATTCCACAATAACAACAATACGAGAGAGAAAGAGAAACCCGATTTTTGTTTGTATGTGTGAGCGGTCGTTGCTACGCAGATCTGCCGATAGCGAAAGCGTTCGGCCGTACGCATAAGCAATTTGTTGTATGCATCTCGAGGCGCGAGACATCGGGAGAGAGAGAGCACATAGATTGTTGTTGGGTTGAGCGCGGCAACAACAAAGCGCTAGCGCACTGCATATGACTTTGTTTTTTGCTTTTGCTAGGCTGCGTAAGGCCACGATACGCGCAGGCATTCCTTCTGCGCTACTACAACAACACATGCGTGCTTCGGAAAATGGGCACCCCTGCTTTATAGGGTCAGAAATATTTTGTTACATACATTTGCATAACACTTCATGATCCCCTTTACCCATTTTCAATGGGTACAGGGTATAAAAATGAAGCCGTTTTCATTGACAAATTGCCATTTTTTTTAAAACCAAACTCCTTCGTGGGGAATGCCATTATTTTTAGGAAATGAAGGCCGAAATGAAACTACAATTTTTATGGAAGAAATGACATCATTTTCTTCATTTCTTTTCATTTTAAGAAATAAAGCTTAATTTCTTTGGTGGAAATAGGCTATAAATCTTTTTCTTTAAATCAAAACTTTCCAATTTAAGCGTAGTATACACTTCCACCAAAGCCTTACCAAAACAAAAATACCAGAAATGACAATTCTTTTGTTTTGGGACAGTGTGACCAGATTGTAAGATGTATGCATGTAACATGGTCACATTGCATAGAGCGTTGTTTTTGGTTTAATTTTAAATTACAAGTTTCACAATTAATAAATACAAAGGATTAATATGCGTTCTTCACGGCCCACCCCTGGCTACGGGGCCTTATGAGCAGATATTATTATTATTTCGTTAGCAAAGCCAAGGGGGTGTTTGCTAAGCTTCTTTACATCTCACTTGTCCGACTTATACTTCAGTACTGCTCATGCGTATGGTCACCATAGTATGCAACATACCGGGGCCTTATTGAGTCGGTGCAGAAGCAATTTCTCCTGTTCGCCTTACGTGGACTTAACTGGGAACAACACCATCGCCTGCCATCGTATGTGGACAGACTCCGTCTATTAAGTCTACCGGATTTGCAAGATCGTAGAGTCTGTCATGGAGTTATGTTCCTTCATAAACTAATAAATGGCAATATTGACTCTTGTTTTCTACTGAGCCAAATTAATTTTTCGATCCCACCTAGACCTACAAGACAGTTCCGGCCAATTTTCTTAAATATAAGTAGATCTAATTTCGAATCTCATGACCCGTTTCGAATCATATGCATGTTATATAACAATTTGTACCATTTATTAGCTTCTGAGGGTTCGATGTCGGTAAATGTATTTAATATTTTGTCACACTTATCTTCCCAGCAATTGTAAATCTTTGCCTCCGCCCACTTGATGTGAGTCGGAGCATATCATAAAAAAGTTCTCCTAATTTCGGTGGAGGCGATTAAAATTTATCTCTTTTCTCCTTTTTTTCTCTTAATTATTATGTTGACAGCTAAATTTGTAAACTCTATTAAATAAATACAAATACAAATTTGTTGTTGGGGAAGTGGTCCACCGCGGCCAATTTTGGTCTATTTTGCCCCCCTACTGAGTTTGCAGCTCTCCCAGCAGCCCTATTTCCTGTACAAGAGCCAGGATTTTTGTGGGTTCTAAGTTACTGATATTGCTTGGGTGTAGAATGTGTTTCCCAAATCTGCTGAGTCTGCGCCTCGCTAGGGCATCGCAGTGTGCTAGTATATGTTCAGAGGACTCCTCCTTCTCTTCACAGTATCTGCAATATTGGGTGTTTGTTATTCCCAACTTGTACATGTGGCTCCGCAGTCTGCAGTGACCCGTGTAGAGCCCTGTCAAAATCCTGAGGACATTCTTTCCTTGTTGGATTAACTTTTGGAACCTTTTGAGGTCGTGGTTCACTATTAATGCTTTAGCTTGTCTCATTCCCCTGGTGTTTACCCAGGATGCTGTTCTAAGCGTATTCTCTTCCATTCTTAGGAGTCCTTTTATTGTGTTTTGGCCTATACCGCAATATGGCTCTGGGCCTACCATTGCGGTGGCTGCACCTTTGCGTGCCAGTTCATCGGACAATTCGTTTCCGGGGATGTTGTTGTGTCCCGGCATCCATTGTAGGGTCAGGTTGTTCCTGCTGCCTAGTTGGTCCAGTTTGTTCTTTGTCTCTAAGACTAGCTTAGAGGTGAACTTATTACTGCTGAGCGCTATAAGCGCTGCTTGGCTATCGGAGAGGATAGCTATTTCTCTATTATGGTAGTTCTTTCCCATTTTAGGGTCTGCGCAACGGGAGATGGCACATTCTTCAGCTTGAAATAGGCTTGTGAATTCTCCCATTGGTTCAGATATTTTCGTTCCTGGTCCCGCTACCGCAAGTCCGGTTCCTTGGGGCGTCAGGGACCCGTCAGTATACCACATAATTGTGTGTGGTTGCATTTTACATATATGTTTCTTCCATTCTCTCTTATTACTTTGGTGTACAGTGAAGTTCCTGTCAAAGTGATACTCGGCCATCATTTCGTCTCTGGGTTGGAGGATTATAGGGATTTCCCTTTCCAGCTTTTCAGAGTCTCTGAGGCTTATTATGTGGTTTCTACCCACTCCTTCTGCTGTTAATCTAAGCAGTGTTGCTTTTTTTCTTCAGGCAGATGGTATGGTGGAGTGGTGTTAGCTCCATCAAAACCTCGATTGCCGCTGCCGGACAGGTACTCATGGCTCCAGTCATGCATATACATGCCAGCCTTTGCAGTTTTTGCAACTGCGTCCTAACTGTGAGGAGGTTAGAGTCTCACAACCATGAGGTATAGCCATCGGAGTATGTGTGGTGCCATGCCCCAAGATTTTCCGGCTATGCTTCTGCATGTGAATAGTGCTCTAGTGCACTTGCTGACTGTATACTCTAAGTTCTTGTCAAATCTCAGCCTGTTGTCAAAGACTTCTTTGACTTCTTTTTCTGGTGTAATGAGGCAGCCGGATAGGCGTATTGGCCTCATTCTGCTTAGTTTGTATTTTCTAGTGAACGGTACTATGATGGTTTTCGCAGGGTTTAGGTTGAGCCCAACCTCCTAACACAGAACCGGACCCAGGACCGAAACTTCTAAATCGTTAATTTCACAAGCCTCAACCCAAACCGGATACTCTCTTCGGTTCAAAGAAAAATTTTGGGGAGTTAATTTTAGAACTTATGCAAAATAATTTTGATGCAAATAATTTTGTATTAAAAATAGTCTCAACAATCTAAGAATCAATTAACCAAGCTTTGAACCTTAGCTTCGATAAGTAAATAAACCGGTCCGAGAACCGAACATTAGTTTTTTTGAATGGTTTCGTACATCCATCTCTAAAAGGGTTTATTGAAAACTCTTATTCGAAAACAAAATATTAAAAGGACCTCGACTTGATGCTCTTTACGAGCTCAGCCAACCCACTTTACTAGTACAAGAGACACTTTACTTGATGTTTTCTTCGTAAACAATCCTAAAAAAGTTCTTTTATACGACCAACTCTCTGCACCCGCATTCTCGAAACATGACCTCATCTTCTTATCATATGACATAGGCTTACGACGTTCTGACTACTCCATAACATACAGAGACTATAAAAACATTGACTTTTCACAGCTCTCATTTGACTTTAACTCCTGTAACTGGGATATCATCTTTTCTTTAACAAGCGTGAACGACCAATTAGACCAAATGAACAAAAATATTCAATACTTGTACAATAAAATTGTGCCACTTAGACACAAATTAGTAAAAGCGACTCAAAACCCTTGGTTCAATGACGACATAAAACGGTGTATTTTAAATCGTGATAGAGCCTACCATAAGTGGAAGCGGTACAAAACAGCATTTCTTCAGAAAGAGTATACAATCCTAAGAAATAAAGTCACCCTTAAATGCAACTTAGCGAAACGAAATTATTACACCTCAAAATTTTCATCTGCAATATCCGACAAAAAATTCTGGAAAGATATCCAAAATCTTGGTGCGGGAAAACCAAGGCCGGAAATGGCCAATAATGTTGACGCAAATGGTCTTAATAATAAATTCGTGCAATCTCAACCGGACATACCAGAAACTCTCGAAAATACGTACCTGACCTCGTTAGCTTTTAATAATTGTGATTATTGCTTTAATTTTGTTTGTGTAAACCAATGTGATGTTCTAGATGCAATATTAAAAATCAAGTCAAATGCTATAGGGCTAGACCAAATTGACCCCAAATTTATAAAAATCCTCTTACCAAGAATACTCGTGCATATAACACACATATTTAATACTGCATTAATGACATCAACTTTCCCACATGTCTGGAAAGCTGCAAAAGTGTTACCGATTCCAAAAAGCAATAACGATTACCGACCCATCTCAATCCTATCTTTCTTATCAAAAGCATTTGAACAAATCCTGGCATCACAAATAAGTAGCTTTATGGAGCGGAATTCACTCCTAAATGACAAGCAGTCGGGGTTCAGGAAAAAGCGAAGCTGCACCACTGTTGTAACGAAAACTTCAGAAGATATTCGTCGTAGACTGGACAATAGCCACGTGACACTCTTAACATTGTTGGACTACAGTAAAGCATTTGATATGGTACGTCACAAAATACTGTGCGCAAAGTTAAACAAACTTTACAATTTTTCCGATACAGCAATAAAACTCATGATATCATATCTTAGTGATAGACAACAAGCGGTAGTCACAAAATCTGAATTCTCTTCCTTTCTGACATTAAATTGTGGTGTTCCACAAGGTTCCGTCCTTGGACCCTTACTATTTTCCATATATGTTAATGACCTGCCAAATGTCTTGTCTAAATGTGAAATTGAAATGTATGCAGATGACGTCCAAATGTATGTGAGTGCTCCGTTAAAAAATATTAGTGAATGCGTCCATCATTGTAATAATGAACTGGAGCTAGTCAGCAAATGGGCTAATAGCAACGGTCTTAGAATAAACCCAAGTAAGTCCAAATGCTTGGTTATTTATAAAAAGAAATATGACACGAGCAGCCTACAGAAGTTGAAGATTGAGGGATCCATTATCAAGTATACTGAAAGGGCATTAAATTTAGGGTTTACACTTAATGCAACGTTATCATGGGATGACCATATAAGTAATGCGACCGGGAAAACATATGCTCTAATTAGGGTTTTAAATCTGACGAAACAATACCTGCCCACACATATAAGAGACCTGATTGCTAAAGTACATATAATTCCATCGCTGCTATATGGGGTGGAAGTTTTCGGAAGTTGTAATGCAAGTAGCAAAAATAAGCTTAATGTTGCATTTAATAACATCGCCAGATACATATATGCCAAAAATCGAACCGACCACATATCACAATTTGCAGAGCGAATATTTAATATGCCTCTAAACTCATGGATTAGCTTACGAGTGTTGATTTTCCTGCACAAAATAATTAACTCCGGTGAACCTTCCTACCTGTATCGAATGCTTAACTTTGCTTCTTCTCATAGGACAAAAAATTTAATCCCGACAAGAAATAAACTAGCCACATCTGACTTGCACTTCTTCCCTAATGCTATTCGCCTATGGAACCAGCTACCTAACGAATTTAAAACAATTAGAAGCGCGCCCGTCTTTAAAAAATCGATTCAAACCTACCTACAGCAATAATTTTCGTTTTTCTTTCCTTTCCCGAAATTTATCTGTATAATTTATACTTTTAGTTTTAGTTTCATAATTAATGTTAAATATTAATATTACGTTAATAATTCCATCTAATATTGTTTTTGAAAATTGTCATAGTGATTAGTGCTTTCAAATAAGTCCTGTACTTTTAGCACTAAGAAGAAATATCAAATAAATACAAATAAATCCGTTCGACATGTGGAATCGCCGTCGTCCACAATTGAATCGCTTTGTGCTGGGCCAAGTTCCTCAGCATCAGCCCTCTCGTATGGGGAGCTAAGGTTCTTGAAAAGAGAATCAGCGCTTATTTGTTTATATGCATGGACATGAGTGGAGCTAACATCGTTGCCTCCTTGAGTTGCGTCGGATACTCCACCACCGCTTTCACTCTTGGCAAGCTTAGGACGCCGGCAGCGTACGCTGTCCTTTTACGAAGCCCAAGCCGCGTTGCAATGATCTCCTAGCAAAAACAATCAATTGTGAATACCATTATTAAACTCAATAAATATCTATTTTATCCCAGAAAATTTTGGTAAAGCCGCTGTTATAATGCTGTTTATGGATGAGCTAGGGCCTCGTGTGTGAACTCCAGACCAATGCACGAAACAGTAACTGGCGAAATCCGTGCGAAATATTTTTTTTTAATATGGACTTTTTCATTTCGCGGGTATCTCCATACCAAGCTTTAAGAGAAAAAAAACTCTTCTGACTGAAACGAGTTTTTAAAAGTGATTTTGCGGTCGTTGCAATTTTTATACCTTACACTGCGTGATGGACGAGCTTACACCCGAGCTTACACCCACTTCCATGCGGCTTCTGAAGAAATAAAACCAATCTAAATTCATAATATTTTATAGTACAGTAAATACGACTTTATTTGTTCTCGGTTCAGTTTGTTTTTCATGTTTCATTCAAATTTTCTTTATTATATATGTATGTTTGTTTGTATATATATATATAAATATTTTTATTTAAGTTATATAAAAAGCTACACACGGCCTCTAAACCAAAATACAAAAAAAAAAATGTGTTTGTTTTGTCTCCATTTTGTTTGTTTGCCATATTTTGAATAGGCAGCTTGCCAAAAAACATTCCTACAGTGTGTCAATGTGTGAGTGTGTGTGTGGTGGGTGTAGCTTTAGGATGTTTTTTCTTTAAAAATTTGTATATCTTTTGTTATATTTTTTTTTATGTATATATAGGGTAAAAAAAGCTCGGACAAGGCGCTTGACTTAACTTGGCAACAGAAGCTATAAAAGCTCGCTACAAAAGAGGACAGCGGAGGGCTTAGATCAGTGATCAAATGAAAATGCTCCTTAGGTTTATATATATATATATATATATATGTAATTTGTTTGTGTTTTCATTTATTTGTGTAGAAAAAAAAATGTACTTATAGTTTACAATTTAAATACAGTTGTACATATACATATTTTTATTTATTTATTTACGCTTAAACTTATTTTACTTATACAATTTTGTTAATTTTTACATTTATTGAAAAAACATAATGAAATAAGATGTTAAACTCAAAACTAGGATTTTGGCATAGAGTCAGTGGGGGGGCATAAATCGTTACTCAAAGAGAAGAACTAGAATCGGAAGCAATGTTCGAATGGGTAAATGAGTCGAGAGTATTGGAAATTGAGTGCTAATGTCAGCTGGAAAACTGGACCGCAGCGTCGTTTTTTCGAAAATGCTAAACCAAACCAAAAACATACCATTTCGGTTCAGTTAAGTTCATTGGGCTTAAGCTGTATTTACACGATCTGATTAGTCAGTCAGTGTAAACAGGATCCTAAGTAGTCAGCTGATGATGACCGATTTGCGGAGTGGACCAAGTACAATGTTAAAAGCTTGAAAAGCAGATCGTAAAGGATTTATACAATGCAGAGATTCGGGGCACAATTTCAGGGCTTCTTGTGTTCTTATTTTATGTAAACAAAGTCACTTCATAATGTTCCCATAAACCAATGGTTCAGTAACTAATTCAACTGAGCTTCTTAGGCAGGTCTTGACGATAGCTCGGTTGAGGAAACAGTTTGTGTAAGTACTTCGAATTTTAATCGTTTCCCTAAACTTAGTTTTATTTGTCTTTCGGTTAGATTGAAGTACGGTCACACTAACGTAAAGAAAGAATGGCTGATTAGATTGCTTTGTTTACAATTGAATACCAAAGTTCGCCTTTCAAATGTCGAGCAGCATGCTCTCCTGATAGTCTTTCCACAATTTAAAAAGCTTTTGGAAAATATCGCAGTATTTTAACAATAACTCAGAAAGAAACATTTGTCACTTGCCAAAACTCCTTCCATACTCTTCCTCCTCTGTCACTGAGCATAAACTCCTCCCCATATGGCAACGCCAACGACACTGCAGCTGTTTCTATTGGTGACACTTGGGAATTCGATAGCTTATCGATTAAAAAATCTAGCCTTTTAGTTGCAAAAAGCTCAATGTTGTGACAGTGACTTGATTTTTTGCTGAGGAAATACATACACAAAAAGAATAAGGTCAGTGCCTTCCCACTGAACCAAAAGATCGTAAAAAATTTCGCTAGCGATACTTACGCGAAACATGAACGTGCAAAACTATCGAGAAAACACTCTCAAACGATCCGCAAATTAATCACTAGTCGCTCGATTTGTGGCAGAGAAAGAGTCAGCAAAGATTCGTTCCTTTTTCGATAGTTTTTGCAAAAGCCTTTTCGGACTCACTCTACCAATCGATTGCGAACCTTTTTCCATACAACAGCATCGGTTGTTCGTTCTTCGTCAATATCATTTTTCTCCCTATTCTCATATCATATTCAAGCTCGAATGCGATAATTTGACGACACTTTCGCCTGTCGCATCACTTTTGAGCTCGAATGCGATAGTTTTACGATACTCTCGCTTGACGTTCGCTACGTGGTGCAGTGGGTTATACCATTGTTTCACTGGTGCATTCTTAAAGTCTTTCTCAAAAAGTGAATTTTCCTTGTTCCACTGACTAATGATGTTTACGGTCACACTAACGTACACAAAGAACAGCTGATTGGACTGGTATGTCTGCAATTGAAAATCATGTGAAGCATGCTCTCCTTCAACAACTCAAGGGTGAAGTCGGTTTTCAATAAAGGGGGTCCATAAACTTTTTCCCCTGTGCCTACCCCCTTTCCACCCATGGCAACGCCATTGACACAGCAGCTGTTCCTATAGAAAATCTAGCCTAATAGCTATATCATCCTTGACAGTTATTTGCTCATCCGTCGCGGATAACCTTATTTATCTCTTAAGCATGGTACGGAGTACTCACAAAAGCGCTCGCAAACGAAAAACGTTGTAAAAGCACTCTCAAAAGGTTTGACGTCAAACGTTTTACGGTGTGTACGGAGAAGTCGATCCACCCGAACATCGAACTCGAACGTCGACCTTTGAATTTGTGGATGGGATGAGCAGCTGTTCGAACTTTGTTTTATCCACCAAAGTAATTAAATTTATTTATTTTGACGGTCAGAACAACGACCATCTAATATCTAGACTACAGCTTTGCTGGTCGAACCCAACCTCAGTTTCAGTCTTCGTCACGAACTCGAACCGGGTTGATCACGGAGTCGAACCTTCTGAACTCTGTCTCACTCCAACCCATCAGCCATCAATTGGCGCAATCAAAATACAACCGCGATAGAGCAAGACAGACAGGGCGAGAATCGAACCTGCGCGCCACAGCAGCGCAGCTGGCAGCAAAAAGGCACCGAGCAAACCTGTTATCTAGATTTCTCTCATCTGTGGTCAGAAGCAACCAGATTCGTATTGCGGCTGGAGAGGGTATTTCGTTTTAAAGCCAAGTGCTGTTCCAACAATTCAAAGAGGCAACTGTTGGCGTTCATATAGAAGTTTGGAAAAGTACGTCCCGAAAAAGGCATGATGACGAGGCAAATCATTACGGGCCTGACAACTTTGGTGAGCCCAGTCCTTACCCTCTGAACCAAACCTGGGGCTTGCTGAGTTTTATATTGAATCTCGACGTGGATCTCTATATCATTCTATACCATCCTCCCATATTTTCCCCTTGCCGCAAATAAGGCAACTGAGAAATTGATGGTTGCATTTGACATCCTCATCTTTCTTCCAACACAAATTGGGCGGGAGAGATGTCCCCTTAGCTATCCGTATTTCATATTCTGCATTTTTAAGTGTTGAATTTAAATTCTCATCAATTTATATAAACAAATCGCTTCTGCCAAAAATTTATCATTTTTGGCGTTTTTGGCATTTTTTCGCTATCTCAGCATACTAATTTGTTTTTAGGATCCACTCGCGGACTTTTTTATACGCCCAAACAGTTTGGAGTACTCCGTACCGTGCTTTATGGGAAAATACACAGAAAGAATGAGGTCATTTAGCTCTTTCAGCAAATTACCTCAAGAATGCCCCAGTGGAACAAGTGATAGTGACTCATAGATGAATGAGTTGTCACAATCTGTGCACTAGACTGGTTTTTTTTTTTTGTATGAACAATGTAAGGTCATACGGGGCACCCCTTGATTCGTTAGTTTACGTGGAAAAAAGAAAAAGTTGAAAAAGTCATGTTTTAATGGGAGCGAAGGGGTCCTAAAGTTTTTGTTAAGTTTTCCCATTTTGTTTAATATTGGCAAATTTTGTTATCAAAATCGCAATAATTTAACAAATTTTAAAAATTAACAAACCAACGCATGAAGCACAGATTTCATTGTTGAAATTTTGAAGTTGCTTAAGGTGAATGGGAAATTTTTAGTTTATACTTTAAGGCCTCGTCGCGCTCATTAAGACTTATATTTATTTTTTTTTGTGTGAAATTTTATTATCTACAATACAAAAGGAATCCGTTAAGGGGGCGCCCCTCTAAATTTCATGTTTTTCCCTTGAAAAAGCACCCTACTGTGCACGCTTGGTAGCGATCATAATATTATCCCTTACTATACCTGCAATTGTCTTATTTGGAATTTGCTTAAGCTCTATTTCCACGACCTGATGATCACTCAGCTGAGTTTTCATCTGAGTTGCTGTCAGACTGTGTAAATAGGCGTCTGAGTAGACATGAACCGGTTGTAATTGGCCTGAGCACTCATCTGAGTGGCATCTATCGAGTTACAGTGTGACCTAATTGCAGTGTGCTGGCGTTGCCACCTTCTGGCTGACAATATAAATTTGTTATCGAATTTTAAACTAAAAATTGGCGAAAGTTTGCGGATCCTTTGCAGTTCACACAACACCAGCTGGGCCACATTTCGGTCTTCTACTCGGCGAAGCCAGTCACGGCTTCACATTGCTCGCTTTGTACACTTTCTTTTACAAACAAAGTTAATTGTTAGTTTATCGGAAGATGTGATATTGGCCCTTAGAACATTAAATTCTTTGCAGTTCCCATATTGGATTTCGTTCAAATAATGCGGAAATTATTAAATAATTCCGTGTTTGAATTATCATTCATTCGATAGCGTATTGATAATTTTTGATGCGGTCACGGTCGCCAAACTTTTTAAAACTAGGAATTCGAAAGCTATCTGCCTGCTTTAAGAGGGATTATATAAGGTCGAAAGTTTTATGTCAATAGCTTGAAACAGTAAAGCTGTTTCCCAAAAAAACAAATGAAAACAGACAATACTGTCGAATCTACCTTCTTCCTTCCTTCCTTCCACATTTCAAACAATACTTCAATCTCATTAATATTTAGCACAAATATTTCACCACATTCAAATCAATTGCTTAAAAAACTACTCCTTTTGAGTAACGATTATACTTGCTTCTTAGTTTGTTTCTCATCGACAACTATATTTTATTTTCATTTTCAAGTTCATTTTGTCTACATTTGAACTCGGATTTCTTAGTTTAAACACACACATAAAAAAAAAAAACAAACACGCACATTTCTTTTTTGTTTAAGCATTCTGGAGAAGCGCATACATACAAATGTTTTTGTTTCTTTGTGTTGACTGTACTAACATTCAAGTACATTGAGCATTGTTCGTAAGTTAAGTTTAAATATGCCAAATCAAGTGGTTTGTCATGCTCTCTCTTTTAGAAAAGTCTTTTGTTTCAGGTTTTTAAGTACTAACTGAAGTATTTGTGTTTTCTTCCCTCTTTTTTTTTTTTGTTAACTTAAGATTAAAACTTATTTATGGCATGTTTTAAGTTAGTTATACTAAATGCTAAATAAATTGTAATTGTAATTTTTGTGGTAAGGCATTAATTTTAGTTTTTTTGTGTTTGGTAACTTAGGCTAAGATTCGTCCTTAACTTGGGTATGGTGTGTTGTGGTGTCTGGTGTGAGAAAATGAAGCTATGCAGCGAATACTAAGAGTGAAGCAACATGGAGCTTAGATTACTATTTATGTATGTATATGAAAAGTAAATGTGTAAAACTTATTTCGCCAATGTGAAAACATAATCTTAAACAGCTTTGGCTTTCCGCTTGTTGATCGTAGTTGGTTTTGTGTAACTTTTTGTGGATTATTAGTTTAATACTAAACGTATTTGCATCTGCTTCTCCAGCCAGTGTCCGCTTATACCGCTGAATTTTTGCCTATTATTTCACCGCTGCGCGAATGTACAAAGCGTCCATCAAACTCAATGGTGGAGTTTTGTTTCAGGCTGCCAGTGGGTGTGCGTAGGGGCTCCTTTTCGTCTCTGGATGGGAGAAAAGTGTGTGTACCAAAAATTAGTAAAATAATTAATCTTAGGCAGTAAATATTATCAAGAGCTCTAGCTAAAAAATAAAACTAAGAAGCAGCAAGTAAAGCAACTGTATTAGAATTTACCACTAAGAATGTGTACATATTGACAGCTGAGGATCTATATGGATTTAGGTGTATTCTTGCCAAGAATCACATTTTTGATTAGAGTTGAAAATGGTTTGAAACAGGTTAAGAGTGTAGGTTAAGCCGTTTATGCTGTAGGTTGATATATGAATCAGTCGGTCGGGCAAAGATTTTTTTGCCCAATTTTTCTAATATTCTTGGTAACTTTATTTAAATTGGTCAAAATAGTTTGAACTTGTTTTAAAGTGTTTTAAAACCGATTTATATCTCAGACTAAATTTTAAAACCAATTCGCACATTTCTTTTAGTGTGCTAAATTTGGGCTCTATAGGTTAAGCCGGTTGTTCTTAAGTTTGATTTGTGAATCAGTCAGTCGGGCAAAGGTTTTTTCAAAGTTTTCTGTTTTCTTTATAATATTCATTTAGATCAGATAAAGAAAAGTCCAAATTAGTTTGAGGTGAGACCGCTTCGAAAGTGGTTAGGAACCGGTTTAATACTGGTTCAAAGACATATCTTAGAAACTAGCTAATCCCGCTGCGACTTTGTACAAATTTTAGAAAGTTACTTAGCAAAGTTTCTTTCAGAGTGCTAAATTTGAGCTCTCTAGGTAAGTTGTTTGACCTTTTAGATACCTTTTGTATATGTAAATCAGTCAGTCGGGCAAACATTTTTTTTTTCAAAGTTTTCTGTTTTCTTTATAAAACTTTGTGTCTTAGCTTGACATGTGAGTCAGTCAGTCGGGCAAACATTTTTTCTATAATATTTCTTATACTCTTTATAATATATTTTTGTAACTTCAATTAGATCGGACAAAGGAAATTCCGAATTATTTTGAACCGGTTCAAAAGTGATTCAAAACAGATTCAGAGCCAAGTCCCAGAAATTAGCTGAACCCGTTGCGACTAATTGCGAATTTAGGAAACGAATTAAGCAGAGTGCTCAACTTGAGCTCTCTAGGTTAAGCCGTTTGGTCGGTAGGTTTATATGTGAATCAGTCAGTCGGGCAACAAGTTGATTCTCCTTTGTGATGTTACGAATTCTGAGATCGTATTTATTTCTTTCAGAAGACTAAATTTAAGCTCTCTAGGTTTGGGCTGTAGATTGATATGTGAATCAGTCAGTTGGGCAAAAATGTTTTTCAAAATTTAGCTTTATTTAGATTGAATATTTAATAAAGTGTTTTGAAACGGATGGTTTGTAAATCTCTCTAAAAATTCGTTAGTGCCACAGAACTTCTAGAGATTTCATTTTCTAATTAGAAAATCTAGTTGGAATACCAGATGTTCCAATTGATGTTCCATCTTTAAAAACAGGGCTGAATCTTTCTCAAAAAATTTTTCCTTATTTAAGATTCGGGTTAATTTAATGATTAAAAAAGTTTTATGATTGTGTTATATGTTTTATGATACATTTTTAAATAATAATTCAATTTTAAGTCGCATTCTTCACCAATATAATGCAATTTTTTAAAAATTTGTTGGCGCCAAACATGAGGTATTAGTTTCCATCCCTTAATCCGCTAGCTGTCATGTGGAGGGCGCCACTTCGACAAAAGGCGCTAGTGGAGAAAAGAGCTTTGTAAAATCTAACAAAACACTAGAGGTTTTAAACCAACCAAAAGAAGTTCCTGTGGCACCTAAAAATTGGAATTCGGTTGGAATTTGATGAAGAGGAGTTGGTAACCATGAGAGGCATGAATCTGCACATACCAAAAAGCGCTTGGATGTTTGTAAGTGAAAGTAAAATATGACTTTTATACATGCAATTCGTTTACATCCATATATTTTATTCATTTATATTTTAGAAGCATCTTGGCATGTTTAAAGAGAGCATTCGGATGGAGCAATCAATCTACTTAATGCTTGCAAGCAGGCTTGAAGTGTTGAGAGAAAAAGAGACACAAATTGCCGCAACTTCATCCCACTGATATTTGTTGCAGAGTATCTTAAATATCTACACTAGTTCCACAATAAAACTTTGGAAACTTTCCTCAAATAAGCCACGGTGGCAGAAACACCAATTTAATACTGTGCGGAAGAAATAGGATTTGCTATTTTAAGATTTGTTATTTCAAAGAAAAAGAGTGTATTGCAAGGCACAAATGGTTTGACAGTGTTATTTATTGTTGGTTTTTCTCTGCTATCTTCCGAATCATTTTACGCAGATCTCTTTGCTTCCTTTGCAACTCCAAACGCTCATTCGCTATGCTTACAAACTCCGCTTCGTGGTCCGGCTTGGAGCGTTTTGCTGGTGGCCTGCCATTGCTTTCAGAAATGTGGGTGCCACAATCCGACAGCTATGGAAGGAACTCTATAATATCACCTGATATAAGTTCCGCAACTAATGCAATAAGGTCAAAACATGTGCATTGCCATATGTCTGTCTTAAACTTAATGATCCAACGTCTGTTTCTGGCCATTGATGGTTTGGAATTTTTTATATTTTTTAAAATTTATTATGCATATTGCCATTCCTTTCGTTTACATTCAGGCCTGTTTCCAATTAAACTTCGGTTTTCGTATAAACGTAGTTAGTACCGAAATAATTGTATTCATCTGATCAGGCCTATAATAAGGTTATATGAATGGTAACACTCATATCTACGGTAACTAGATCCGGTTTCAGTAAAAGTGGAATTGCTCAAGCAGTTGAAACTGACAGCTCAATGCCAAGTGGATTCAATTCGTAGAAACAGGAAGCCGTGATCTAGTAACCACAGATTTCCTTTACACCTTCCATTTAAATTTGTAAGAGTAAAATGACCAATTCAAACGTTTATACGAAAACCGAAGTGGAATTCAGAACAGACCTGATTGTATATGTTTCTCAGTGAATGCCAAGTTTTTAGTGGTGGACCAATAACTATCGTGAAAATACTGTTTGAAACGAAGTAAAATAGGAACATCCCCAGAAGATATTGGAGTGATGATTATGTTTATGGAACATCTTTGATAATGATGTTGATGTGCCTCAGTGTGAATAGCCTATTAAGCTCTTTAGGTTAAGCCGTTTGTTTGGTAGGTTCATATGTGAATCAGTCAGTCGGGCAAACATTTTTTTCTAAATTTTCTGTTTCCTTTATACTATTTCAGGCACCTTTATTTAGGTAGGGCATGAAAGATAATAAAGTGCTTTGAACCGGTACAAAAGTGGTTAGGAACCGGTTAAAAACTGGTTCAGAGCCTTATCTCAAAAAACTAGCAGATCCCGCTGCAATTTTATTGGAATTTCGGTAACGAATTTAGCCGAGTGCTCAACTTAGGTTCATATGTGAATCAGTCAGTTGGGCAATAAGTTAATTCTTCTTTGTAATGTTACAAATTCTAAGATCGTATTTAGAAAAATTTATTTCAGAATGCTAAATTTTAGCTTCTAGTTTAAGCCGTTTAGCCTGTAGGTTAATTTGTGAATCAGTAAGTCGGTCAACACTTTTTTCTTTTTAATTTTCTGTTACTAGATGAAGATCGGACAAAGAGTAGTCCAAATTAGTTTGAACCAGTTTAAAGGTGGTTCAGAGTCAAGATTCAAAAAGAAGCTGATCCCACCGCAACTTTTCACGAATTTGGGCATCGGGTTAAGCAAATTTTCTTACACAGTGCTAAATTTAAGATTTTTAGGTTAAGTCGTTCAGCTTGTAGGTTGTGACTCAGTCGGTCGGGCAATACTTTTTTATATTTGAAAATTTTCTGCATATAGCTAAATTCGCCGCTTCAAAGTAAGAACATTCTTAAGGGTAAGTTCTAAGTAAGATAATTAATTCTCTTCAAGCGAGTCGCTGTCGCTTCTCTCACATACTTACCCCTTCGCTTTCACAAACTTTTAATCTTAAATTTAAACCATGCATTTTTTTAGTGCTAATGAAGTTCTACATGAATATGACTAAGTGCAATGAGTATGATTAAGGATCATAGAGCGGTTAGGTAGGAAGCAGCAAAAAAATGAACTCAAACAAATACGTACAATGGCGATGTCATTGGTGAGCCGCCCAATTTAACTGGCGGCGGCAGTGGTAACGGTGATGGCGGTGGCTCCTTAACCAGCTGTCCACTGCAATAAGGTAGCGGAAAACGCCAACCATAAAGACTGCTTGGTTAGATGGATTGTTGGTGGTATTTTTTGGAGGGTTTTTTTTTGATTTGATTTGATTTGAGTTGGAATTGGATGTGTTGGATGTGGTTTGTGGATTGGTTCGAAGAGAGAGTATAAGTAGATGATGATTTGGTATGAGGTAAATGGTAAATGAATTTGGGTTGTTTTGTGTACCAAAGAATGATTTCAACTAAATGAAATACTTAAGAAAAAATACTTGAAAAACATTTAGTGTGTAAGAGCAGCGGGTACCAGAAACAGAAACAAATATGTATGGGACATACGGCTTAAGCTTTAGCTATGCTGGTTAAGGACGGATTTTGCTTTTTTATAAATAAGGGAGGACCTCTATTGTATTTAGTTGGTTGTTGGAATCAGATATGCAAGGCGTTTGAGACTCTAAATTGGTTTACAACAGTGGTGCCCAAACTCACACTATCAAGCTTTGCGCTTGTGTGCGTAGCAGCGCAGCACGAAGTAAAACATGGGCAACAAGCAAACAAACAAATGAGAGAGTTGAGAGGAGAAAAAGACGAAAGCACTCGCCGTGAGGGAGCCAGCCTCCAAACGTGCTATTTATAGATCACAAGGATTCCCTTTCTATATGCGAAAAGGCTTTTCAAGTCTAACATAATGCCAGTGCTCCTATACGGTTCCTCCACTTGGAAAATGACAACTTCCATAGTGTCCAAAATTCAAACATTCGTGAACCGATGCCTGACACGTCCGGATTAAACTTCTATGTGCAGTCGGATTTTCTGGCCTGACAGAATACGGAACTCCGAGCTATTAAAACGCGCAAATATGGAGAGTGTCGACACCATAATACGCAGATTGAAATGGAGCTGGATAGGGCATACATTGCGTAAAAGTGAGAGCAATATCGCCAAGAAGGCAATGGAGTGGAATTGACTGGATGGATTAGGCCGGACACCAGGCAGACCCAAAGAAACTTGGAGGAGGACTGTTGGTAGAGAAGCGGAAAGCATCGGGAAGACCTGGAGAGAACTGAAAGCTACGGCCAACAACAGAGTTCGTTAGAAGAGAGGAGTGGTTGATGCCCTATGTCCCACACGGGATCGGAACTAGAAGAAGAGATGCGTGTGTCGGCTGCGACGCCGGCATCCATGGGATGGGCTTTTGGCATTTTGGGCACCACTGATTAAGACAGAGGTTGCGAAAGGGTTCATGATGAGCATAGTTCGTGAGGCAAGGATTTAATTTATCGTTACCCGTGCCGGAACCACAAAGCTTATTAGTCTTAAGTCAACCTAACCCAACAGTAGCTTATGAAGGAAAAGCACACAAGGTCCAATAACTTATGAAGGAAATCATTAAGGTAAATTTTGCGATTATTCAAGGATGGAAGGTTTAATCAGCGTGGTCTGTGCTCATATGGTGGTAGATGCCTATTGGGATCCCAATTTAAGACACGCAGGATGAAAAGTAAGAACTGTTTTTGTACAGATTTGCGTTGATCCTGATATTTCTGGTAGACACATGATCCATACTCTAACCAAAGAAACTTATAGTTGTTTGGTGACTTCAAAATTCTTTAGACCATCTTTTGATGAAGCCAAGAACACCCATTGCTTTACTAACAATAACCGATATATGATTATTAAAGCACAACTTGGCCACGATTTGTATTCACAAGTCGTCAACTTTATAGATGCGCTGTAGTGGGTTATCCCCAATCTTGCAGTCGTATTACAGGGTACGCACTTACACAAAGATTCTGTGATATGGAGTTTGCTATTGCGTCAGATTTAGCTACAAGCCCGACTCTGCTGGTGTCGGCAGACGTGGGTGTGATAGTCACACCTCGTGGTCTGTGCGTGTGGGATACCCAGTCGGTCGATACCAGTTCGTTTTCGTATAAAGGTTTGTCTCTGCCAGCTCATAGAAGACAGGCGAAGATTGCTGATGATTGAATTGAGGAAATTCATGAAATAGCTAAACGATCAAAAGCGATTGGTTTAAAAATGTTATGATCAAAATCATAACTTATTGACCTAGAGCCTACATTTCATATTGTTTATTTAGTTTTTTAAAGACAATCAATTGTCTGTTTGTCTTTCGTCATCTTCTGAACGAGGATCTGGTTCTGTGGCGTTTATATTCCTTACAGATTTTGGAGTCCTCGTCGCACAAATTTACAACAGATTACAAGAAATTTGTTACATTTAAGAATTTCTTCAGTTCTGTTGGTTCCGAACAGGCTCAGATTCATCAATGTTCTTAGCTTTCGTTTGGTTTAAGAAAAGTTTGGAATTCCGGGTTCTAACCGTTTCGGATTGAATAATTTTATAACTAACTTGGTCAGTCTAGTTAAAAATTGATGTTTTTATACATTATCTTAGAATCACGGTCGCCACATTTGGTTAGATTTCAATAATTTTGGTATTTTTTCTTTAGCAATTTACAGCCACACTTTTTATAAGCTAGTACTGTATGTACCTTTATTTCCATTTATGGTACCCAAAACTGCTTACACAGAGACAAATCTAAGTAAATTTTACACAATTTACACTCACAAGGAACCAAAAGTATATAAAGCTAAATAACTAAAGTAAATAGTATAAATAGCGGTTTATTTGTGTGTTTGTGTGTGTGAGACAGACTAAACTTAAGATTTATGTTCTTTTGTAGAATATTGCACTAAAAAAGTCCAATCAAACAAAAATTAAGGAATTTCGATTGAATAGCAAGGATTTGGGACGCGCATAGACCCAATGGTACTCAAAGTCCGGACGTGTAGAATTTTGGCTTTTTTACAAAACACAAAAATAGAAAAAAAGGGTAACATCATTTTTAGTGCAATATTTCATCATGGCGGAACGGAGGGGAGATTTTTTGGTATCTATTCAAAGATTAAGGGATGCTTACCTGCCCAATTTGGCCTCGTCATCGATTTCCGAGGGCGATCGCTTGGCCTTGCGACACATGGTGGCCATGACACCCATGTGAACGGTCATACAGCACAGCAGATCCACAATGAAGAGCAACAGCAGGACACCGCCCACAGCAATGCCCACAATGGCGGCCGAGGTAAGTACCTGACCTTCGGCCACTTGGATGACATCGATACCTGGTAGCACATAGGATAAGGCAGGCGCGTTGTGTGTGTGGGAGAGAGAGAGAGAGAGTGTGTGTGTGTGGGCAAAGTGTGCAGAGAATGTGTGTGTGTGTGTGTGTGGGATTAGTAAATTGTCAATTCATTCAATTGTTAAAGAAACATAACTTAAGCTTAAAGTGTAGCAGCCCAATCCACTTTTCTGTACTTAATTTAAGTCTGGCTAACTCCTGGTATTACCCTCTCTTTTTTCTTTTATACATATTTTACATTTTTGTGTGTGTATTTCGGAACTAAACTAAATAAAAAACATAAGGCCAAATAAAATTAATAATGGAAAAACAATAATTAAATCAATTTATTAAACAAAATCAAATTTTTTTTGGGTTCTTTTTTTTCATCTTCGTCTCATGCAACCTTGAGTTCCGGGGAGAAAGTGGTGAATGGGTGGGCGGCGGACGGGGGCATTGGGGAGAAGCGTTATGTTTAAGAAAGAGGAAAGCGTGTGTGAGTGAGTGAGTGATTAAGTTGATTACAAAATAGAGCAACAATTAAGCACAGAAAACATATTTGCAAAATACCAAAATCAGCGCCAATACAAGCCAAAAGCAATTGATTCTTCCAAAGGGAAAACTTAAAAGCAAACTTTTTTTTTTAGTAGTAAAAGCATTTGGTGTGTTACATAGGAAACAACATGAAAAATCAAACTCTTAGTGCAGTTTGGAAACCAATTTACAGAAAAAAATTAAGTTGGGTTTTTATGGTACAAAAAATGGTAAGTTTTAGAGCGGATTTCACAAGTTCTAGTTAGTTGCAACGAAGTTGAGAAATCGACCCTTGGTTTTTGTAGGGTTAACATTAACCTGTTACTTAATTAACATAGCCTTATTTCAGTAATCCTAGCTTAATATTAAGATTTTAAAAACAAAATTCATAAAGGTTGAAACTGGTACAGTTAGTAGGTAAACATTTAATTCAAGCATATATGATATTTCGGTACATTTCCAAGTATTTTATAATATTTTTAATCCTAATCTGTTTCGAAAAAAACGTACAAAAAATTCTTTCCCCATATATTCTTTAATCAAAAAAAGAAGACATAAAATAATTACAGAATATTGTAAGTTTAAGCACATAAAGTTCTTATTATTTTTTAATTAAATCTGTAAAGGGACACTCAAGAAGAAGACGGTAAATTAGTAGTACTTTATTAATAAACTGTTAGAACCAGTTGGGAATTTTAAGGACAGATTTCCATAATATATTATATATTTTATATATTTTTTTTGGTTCTAATCCCAAAAAAGATAATTCAGTTCACTATCAAAACCAGAGCTCGCAAAAAGTGATCCCTTTTATAAGGCTGTCAGAAAAAAAAACAGTCACCCTCAACAGTCACCCTATAAAAAAGGGAAACGAAACTACATATAACCTGTGTCTTTTCTCAACGAGCTCTTTTAGAGATACTGCCGAAAGTGTCTTTTGCGCATGTATGTGTGTTGCGCTTATGCCCAGCAAACAATTTCATATAAAAATACACGTGTAAGCGTTCAAATATAAGCAAAACGCTTATAAAACGCTGCTGTGACATTTATAAAACGCATCAAAGTAAGCGTTTTATAATCGAAACGCACCCATCTTTATAAGCTTACAAAAGGCGCTTGCAAAACATGTTTTATAATTCATTTTTATACGCTTTCCACAAGCTTTGTAAATACGGTTACAAAACACGTATTGTAAGTTAAAAAGGAAAGCGTTTTAAACATTTATTTTGTGAGGGGTCTGGTTGGTTATTTTTATTATTCAAAAATTAAAATTAAATTAAATTAATTCAAAGGGAAATACAAAGTCCTCTTCCTGCCTTAATATGAGAGTGAAAGTCTCTGTAATAGAATTTAAATATACATGTAAATAGTTAACTTTAAACTGCAAGTAAGCATTGTTGAAGGCTCGAATGCATGTCTTGTCCGCAGTAAAATTTCATGCACTTGATGTTGACAATCGTATGTAATCTGCTTTCTTAATTTTTTACTAATATTATTGCTGCTGACATTAAATAAATTTAAGCCCGCATTTACTTTTTTAAAGAAAAATTTTCTCTTGTTCGCTCTTCAAGAAAGACAACGAGAATGAGATACACATTTTTTTTCTTGCCTTTGCTCAAGGCTACCTTTTTTTGTCTGCCTTGACAGCTGCAGCTGCGTAGCACGACAAGATCAGAAGTTTTGCGAAGAGAGCGAGAGAGAGAGAGAAAAAGAGTGAGCACGAAATTTCTCTCGGTCTCCGAAACGACATGCGCAAATAGCTTACTTTAGCAAGTGTTTTGTAAATGTCGTAGGCTGCCATACGACAATGCTTGCAAAAGCAATCTTACTTTAAGCTTGGTTTGCATAACGTTTGCTAAATTGCTGGCTGGGTGTGTGTCAGCAAGTGTGTATGCGTGCGTCTGTGCTATTTGCTCAATCAATGTGAGTTTTTTTTGTTTTCATGAGACACTTTGCTGTGTAGAAAATGCCGAAAGTGTCTTTTGCGCATGTATGTGTGTTGCGCTTGTGTGTGTCAGTTAACTGCAAGTGTGTATGAGTGCGTCTGTGCTATTTTGTGCCCAGTAAACTGCAAGTGTGTATGCGTGCGTCTGTGCTATTTTGTGCCCCTTCCACTTTTATGCTTTACCTATTATGAAATGTCCAGTGCAACAACTACAAAAAAGACACTTTGCTCTGACACTTGGCTCGTTTTTTCTCAGTTCCTTATTATCTTCATCAAGCTGTTATCGTAAGACAGCTTCGTGTGTTATTCTCATCGAGAACTATGATACAAAAAACACGAGAAAAACAATATCAAGTGTTCTTTTGAGAGAGTGAGCGTATCTGTTAAGTTTGTCCCTGTCATTTCGGTGAGCAAACAAATTGATTGATCATATTTTGCGAGCTTTGGTCAGTACTAAAATATTCTGGCTTGCCTATTTCAATTATATTTACGGTCGCTAAAGGAATTTAGAATAATTTTATATTCTATTTAAGATCGCACGAATAGGTTCGAATTTTTCATTTTAAATAATGTAAGTTCAATCCGTTAGGCCAACGGGAATTTTACCTGGTTTAGTTAAGTAGTTCGCACAAGTTTTAGTGTGCAAGTCCGGTTCACAACATGGTTTTTGGTCCGCACAAAGCAAAAATAAACAATTTTATACTTAGATCAAAAATTTTCGTTGAATTAAATTAATTTTAATTAGAATTAAATTCTTGATCAAAGAACAAATTGGGAGGGCCTAAATGAGGTACAGATGCTGAATGGTGTATCCTGGCTTTGTAACAAAGCAAATTAATAGTAAAGCTGCTGGCTAACGTAAGCGGCAAATCCTGTCATTTTTATGCTAACAAGAATGAACGTTTGATTTCAAGTTTTTTGAACTAGTTACTTATCCTCAATACCTATATATATTCTTTATAAGCTTAGAATTTTCCGCGATTGGTTATATTGTTAATGTATTTCCCCTTTTTTTGTATCAACTTTCATCTTTTTTATCAGGGCCCTAAATAGTTAGTTTTGTGTGTGAATGTATTATGGTTAGATTATGTGGTTAGATGTTATTTTTTTTCATATTACCTGTAAATCTTCTTTTAGCTGCCAATCTATCTTTCCCCCTCCATTCACACATCAAAGATAAAGTTGTTTCTTGCTTTATTAACCTAAAATGAACTGCTTAAATCGTAACATTCAATGACATTTATGCAATGTGCTCTGTAAACTGCTTGCACTGCTTGCGCACCGTGGTTCTATGGCGATTTTCAAGCTTGACAGAAAAAAAAAACAAACACTGATCTCTGGCGGGTTGAATTATTCACTAACTATATAACTAGATATATGTATGCATGTATATGTATATGGAATATTTCGCCTTGGTATATGTATGCATGTATGTGTATATGTATATATTTAGCTAGAAAAAATCGTCTCAGTTTCACTAAAAAAATTTTTTGTATACAGGAATATTTTTTGTTTTTTTTTTGTATGATTAATATCTAAATTGAACTGTTTCTAGCCGATGCAAACTGGTTTACAAAATTGTTGATATTCTTTTTTTTTCATTTTAAGCTTACACCAGGTGAAAAAATTCGTAGGTTGGAAACTTTGTTGTTATTATTAGGTATTATTTTGTTTTTTATAATGTTGATATTTTTTTTAACTTAGTTACTTATTGTCCCCTTAACGTATACATATTAAAACAAACAAGCATGAGCAAATATTTTGAGTTCAACGGTGGTGTTTTTTTTTTTTTTTTGAAACAAATATAATGTGTGTCCATGATGTTTTCGTAGGGCGTTGCGAAAATTGAAGTTAAAATAGTTACACAACAAGCAGAACAGTTGAGGTGTAGA
The DNA here is from genome assembly GCA_018904235.1 of Lordiphosa stackelbergi. Taxonomy (NCBI): domain Eukaryota; kingdom Metazoa; phylum Arthropoda; class Insecta; order Diptera; family Drosophilidae; genus Lordiphosa; species Lordiphosa stackelbergi. The sequence goes on along the minus strand of JAEIFU010001671.1, from coordinate 34,400 downwards.
AGGTTTGTAAAAGATTCAAGGTACAAACATTAAGTCTAAGTTTTCAGAAGGAGAAGGAGTAACAAGAAGGGGTGTTCAAGCTTGAACATGAGACCTCGATCCACACATATCGTTAAATATTATATTCACAAAAAAACACGGAGTAAACGTGTTATAGTCGTGTTACCAACCTTGGAAACCACTTGAGATGCGATGTGTGTACCTCTCCCATTAGATCAACTCAGTTCATTGACTTCAGACAGGCATAAGTCTTGATTTGGTAGACATGTGCTTAAAACAGTGGTGCCCAAACACACACTATCAAGCTTTGCGATTGTGTGTGTGGCAGCGAAACACGAAGTAAACGTCATTATGTCAAACATGTGCTACAAGCAAACAAACAAATGTGTGAGCGTGATATTTCTAGAGCACACGTATTCTCTCTCTCTATGTGTGTGTTGGCTGCGACGCCGGCAAAAATCTGACTTCCTATCACATGTGATAGGCAATTGACATTTTGGGCACCACTTGTTTTAAGGAAGAACCGTACATGACTTGGCAATCATGCAACATGTCAAGCGGTATGACGACTATCGTAAAGCAATGTCTGTTGACTATCGTCAAGTACGTTTGCACGCTTGCTGTTGCTGCGTCGATGCTTGATTCGTTGATGACGCTGCTGGCAGACTTATATACACATTGTGGATTTAAGGGATGAAATATTTAAAATAAAATCAAGATCGCTCGCCAGAGTGAGCAAACCCCTCGGAAATGAGTTTTTGAACCGCCGGATTTAAAGAAGAACGATAGAATATTGAGAAATAGCATACTCACACATCACAATTAGCAACTTGCAAGGAAAGAACTTAGATCAATTCAATCTATTAGTGGCTTTATCGGCAAACTTAGTCGGATATAATTTTTCTTGGGGAATCAATTTAAATTTCCAAATTTACAATTACACAGCCCAACAGTGTTTTTGGTGCAGGCCTATTTTTATCTGATTATGTTAATATTGATTGCACTGAACAAAACTGTATCATTGGTTTTGTACTATCAGCTCTTGTTTCCCAGATATGGCGGAAAAACGAAAAAGTCGATTTTTTGGCACTCTAGGATTTATGGAGGCCACACTAGTCATATATATGTGAGTTTATGAGTTATTTGCGATAAAGTACATATCAATGCATTTTTTAAAAATCAAAGGCGCTTTATTAGTAGAGCGGAAAGTGTCTAAATTGGCCTCTAAAGACAATTTTTTCGATTTATAGCATTTTTATCAAAATAAATCATCACGTTCAGGCTAGCGCGGTTGTTGGATAAATACATTCGCCATCTGAGCATATAGCCCAACATATGATTTACTTTTGTGATTTTTATGGCATTTTAATCAGTTTATTTGGCAAAGTTATAGCCTGTTAAAGACAAAAATTCATATTTAAATTTATGGGAGGAAAACTAGATTGTCAGTAAAAAATTTTATAGGAGCTGTGAAAAGGCTACTTGTTTCAAAATAGAATTTATCATCTACATGTAAACAAACAACATTTTATGCCTAATCAAGTCGCCTCTTTACAGTTCCTATACAGATTTAGAGAGACAGTCTAGTGTCCCTCCCATAAATTTAAATATGAATTTTTGTCTTTAGAAGGCTATAACTTTGCTAAATAAACTGATTTGAATGCCATAAAATCACAAAATTAGATCAAATGTTTGGCCATATGCTCAGATGGCGAAAATGATTATCAAATAACCGCGCTAGCTTAAACGGGATGATTTATTTTGATAAAAATGCCATAAATCGAAAGATATCTGTCTTCAAATGCCAAATTAGACACTTTCCGCTGAACTTAAGTACCGCCTTCGATTTTTTAAAAATTTATTGATATGTACTTTGTCGCAAATAGCTCATAAACTCACATATTTATGCCCAGTGTGGCCTCCATAAATCCTAGAGTGCCAAAAATTCAACTTTTTCGTGTTTTTCCGCCATATCTTGGAAACAAGAGCTGATGGAGCTAAACCGAAACCAGTTTTGGAATCAGTGAGCATTAACTTATCATATTTTTAAATCAACAGGGCTGCACCTCACAAAGTTGGTCATTTTGTTGGCCTGTGTTATCATTGTCTGAAGGTAAGCACTTTACGTCTTAAGCCCAAAGGGTTTTGTTTTGTGATTTTCAGTTCAGTTCCGCTTTTTCTTTCGGTTCGTTTAGGTTCTGAACTGTTTTGCATGCCTGACCAATATAAAACTACAACCGTGCTTATTTAAAGGTTAATAATTCTATAAGAAAGTAATAAAAAAGCACAAAAACCATTAAAAAAGGTTTACACAAATTTTCAAAATTAAATTTTGATAAATTAACACTTTTGTAACTGAACTTGGTCAACGGTTTGATTTGAGTGGTACTTCATTCCAAGATTTCGGTTCATGGTCCAGTTCCAAAAACCCTTAACATACAAAATGAAAACGTTTTTTGGGTGGTCCTTAATTTCGAAGGGACTCTTTAAACTTGGCTTAAATCAGAACTAAAACGTTCTTAAAATTTGGTTAAGAAAAACCGAAGGTTTAAAGCAAAGGTACCCAGACAGCTTACGGCCGCGTAGACACCAAAACAAGTGAAGAAAGTATAACCAAAGACCAATATAATCTCTAAGATGCCGAACGGCCATATATTGCTTTTGCACTATGCAATTTTTTTTTTGGTGGCGACAAAAATCGCAAAAATCTAAAAATAGAATGCACTTGCTTGTGTGAGTAATGCTTGAGAATACGTGAGCACACTTACAGTCGTCGGCTGTCGCTGTATGCGTACAAAAAAGCGGCTGGCTCTAGAGCGCTCTCTCTCTCTGGCTTTTGAACAAAATTTCCAGAGAGCCAAAAGCCTGTTGAAAAGCCAGTACCGAAAAATCGTGTGCAACAAAATTGTATAGCGTTACTCATCTTCATATTCTTATGTTTTTGGTATAAATCACCTCAAGTTATAGAAACAGAAAAGGAGAAACCCGATTATTGCCTGCTGATATGTATGTGTTTGCTAGTGGCTGTCTGATACACACGAAATCATTTGTTCCCCAACAACCCTTGTTCCAGTTTTCGTCGAATTCGAATTTGTTTTAAGTGCTGTTGCATAAAATTGATTTGGTTAATCAGATTAAAACGTTTTGACTTGAATTCGTCATGTAAAGAGTAAGTAGAAACTTTATGTCAAAAATTCCAATTCACTTAAGTGAAAACCGGAACATGGCAGATACCCAGCGGCGCAGAGCTCCACGTGTTCTGTCGAAAATATGCATTACGCCTGTGGAAAAAGTAATGCCATAAAATCGCTGCTTTTCGCTAGAGAGATAGTAATTGAAAACAATCAGACTGCGAACATTCTGCATTATAATTTTAAAAATAATGTACGCATTCGTAATGGGAATCCGATGACAGTTCGGCTCTGGCATACATCCTTTATTACTAGTAATGCAGGCTGTGGGCACTCCGTTTACAAAGAGGCCATGCATATGCCAAAGTAATGCAGATTGTATGGGAGTATTTCCTTTATACTGTTGGCAAAGTAACGCAGGAGTAAGCCATTTTGTAATTGTGGTTACGTGAGAATTTTCAAGAGGCACAGATGAGAAAGAGAGTACATAAATGAAGTTGTTGTGGCACTACGCTTAGCCATAAGCTATGCGGCTAAGTGGATTTCCTTACAAGGGTTTGAGCACCCCTGATTTAAAGTAAGTAACATATTTTGCGGCATGTAACTTGGTGAATGGTTGTTTCATTGCTAAATGAAATATTTTATAACGCAGAACGTTTCATTAGTTTCAGTTTCAAATTGGAGAAATAGCAGTTTTCTACGCTGTACGAAAACATTTGGAACTCACTGTATATTTTGAGACTTGGGCTAAATTTTAAGCTAATATAATTTTCTAATAAACTTTTCTCATGTTTTGGCAGTGTCTTTTTTTTTTTTTTTTTCATTCACATGGCATTGGGGTACTCAAAATTGGTTTGAATTTATAACTAAATAACGGTAAAATATATATAGATATAAGTCATACAATAGATACACAGTTAAGTAATAAATTAGATAATTTGGCATTTTTGTTTGTTTGTTTTTTTGTACATTAAATGGAATTTTTTTATTTTTTATTTTTATTTGTAGAAGTAGGCCCCCACCCTAGTGATATTTAATGTATGTTTTCTACTTTATTTTTGTAATTTTATTTTATGTTCTTAGTATTTACACACGCACGAAAAAAAAAATAACACACACACGAGCACAATAAAGTTGTTCCACTGTGCCGTTTTTGCTTAAGCAGTGCTCAGAGCCAGGGCGGCGGCGGTCCACAGTAAAGCAGTGGTGTGAAGCAGTAGAGTTGAACTGCTTATGGCCCAGGGATAGGGATTGTCTGTACGTTGAGTTAGGTAAATAATTTTTCATGATTTTTGTTTTTTTTTTTTGGATTTGCCCACAGCATAAAAGAGAGAAAAACAAAGAAAAGTAGTAGAAGAAAAACAGGAAGAAAAGGAAACACACAAAAGAATTTTTTTCGGTTTGCTTTGATTTTAGTGGAGACGACGACGACTTCGTGTGAAGATGTGATTAGTTTTGGCTGAGTTGTGGTTGTTGGTGGTGTGTGTGTGTGTGTATATGTTTAATAGTTAGTTAGTTCGGTTAGGTTGATTAGTTAGGGTTATGAGCTAAGGCTAAGTTTAGGGTAAATCAACAGAAAAAGGTTGGACAACAACTACACTTTAACATACAGTTGGACAGTCACTGCGCTCTAAAGAAAAACAAGCAGCGCTCTATGTAAAGTAGAAGAAGACAACAGCGAACGAACGAACAAACGAGCGAGCGAGCGAGAGCGAGACAGAGATAGAGAGTGAGAGAGAATAAAAACTTTACCACATTTAGTTTTAAGCGTTTATTTTATTTTTTCTTTGTTTCACACATTTAACTAAATTAAAGAACAAAAAATGATTTAAGGCAAAAAATCGACTTTTTTTTTAAAACTAGATTTTACATTTTCTTCGTTTAATTAATTTATTACAATAATTCGTTTTTAAATGTAAACTTGATGCACACACAAAAATATAAAATAATTAAGCTAAATTATAAAATGTTTTGTCTTTGTTTTTATAGTTAAGTAAAAAAAAAAAGTGTTTCAAATGCTTCTCTCACACGCACACACATACACAGAGAAAGACAAAAGAGGGGGAACACAACAAAATGAGCGCGTGTGTGTGTGTGTGTATGGGTGTGAGCGGGACAACACTTGTGCTGGGTGTGAAATGACATGAATGAGAGAACAGCAAACGCCTGTGAAACGATCAATCTCTACACAGATATAAAATTTATTAAACAAGTTTTGCATACTTTTGAGGGCTTTTCGCTCGGTAAAGAAAGCCAACCTTAAGGGGAAAAGTGATACAAGGACACCAATATATATAGAAGGAGAATCATGTTGTGTTGGCCGTCATACCTTCATTTTATTAAAAATTTTTCTCCTACGCGTTTCGGTCGCAACAACCAAAAGAAAGAGTTGAAGTAAAATCAATGTTGATTCTTTCAGTGTATTTTCTGACACTTTTCTTCCCCTGAAGTTGGCCCTCTCTCTTGATTTTTTCTTTTTGTTTGGAATGTACACTTAAACATAGAATATTATTACAGGTTAGAAAAAGTTTGTAAGATAAATGACGCACAAAAGCATGCAACAAAAGTTTTGATTTTGGGACAAAAAAAAAACACAAAATAAATAGTTAAGAAAAAAACAAAAATCTTCTCACACTGAGTAAAAGTCAAAGTAAAAACGTAAAATCAAAATTGAGAGTGAAAATAAACACTACAAAAATGTATGCAAAATATTTAGGGTACTTTTTTTCTGGTAGGTATTATCTTCAATATTATATGATATATATATATATTTATGTATATATGTAGAGCAATAAAAAATAGGTAGATATATATATATATATTGTATATATATGGGTAAGTGTTGAGAGATTTCTTAATGGTTGTCGACTGATTTTTTGTTTGTTTTTTTTTTTACTGGTTTCGATCGATCGCAGGTGATTGTTGAGTTTTGTTTTAGACTAACATTGAGGTGGACACTAGGACACTAAGTAATGTTATGCTTATTGTTGTGGCCAGCGTTGTGATTGTTGATATTGTTGATGTTGTTGTTGTTCTTGTTGTACTTGTGAAAAGTTGTTTGTGTAGCGAACTCACGCCACCGGAATTGAATCCGGCCGAATACAGCAATGTGCCAAGATTATTATTAGCAGAATCGGACTCACCTCGTGTCGTCTTCATGATGATCGAAGCGGGCGATGAATAGCCAATGGCATTATGCGCCTTCAGTTCGATGCGGTAATAGGTGTTGCCATTGAGATCGGTCATCTCATAGGAGGTGGTCTCAACCACATCCACCGTATGACAACGGTTCTCCAGTTCGGTCCAAGTGCCAGAAACTTTGTTGCCCTAAATCAGGAAGGTGAGAATTGTTAAAAAAAAATTGGTTAAGGTTCAAGAAATTTCAAACAAAATGAAACATATTAGAGTTAGCGTTTTGTATTTGCTGGCAAATGTTTGTCCATCAATGGCAAATTTGACAAACTAAGGCAAACTTTTGGTAGAAAACTGTTTTGCTAGAGCAAAAGTACAAAGATTCGAAAAATGCTAAATGAATTTGGTAAACATTGTTTAGGTTTCCAGAAATTCAAAACCAAATGAACAAAATTCGAGTTTGCTGACTATGACAAATAATTTGGTGAACCTTTTTTTTGGATTGCACAAAAAAAATTTTTTGGTCATACAAAAAATTAAGTTAGAAAATTTGGTATTTGCTGGAAAAAGTTTGTCCAACTATGGCAAATAATTTGGACAAACTATTGGTCAAACTTTTTTGAGCTTTCTAACAAAAGTTTGTCAAACTAAGGCAAACTATTTGAACAAACTTTTGGTAGAAAATTATTTTAGCAAATATTAATTAAACACTCTTTTTGGGGCTAATTAATTCGTAATTAAAAAAATGAACAAAATTCGAGTTTGCTGACTATGACCAACTTTTTTTGCCATACAAAAAATTAAGTTAGAAAATTTGCTATTCGTTGAAAAAGTTTGTCCAACTATGGCAAATAATGGGTGAAAAAAATGGGAAAAAACGTGGAGTAGTTGAAAAGTGTGAAGAAAAAATAAAGAGGAAAGAAGAGGGCAAGAGAAAAAGAAATAAATGAAGAAGAAGAATATATAATGAAACAAAAAAAGTACTCACAACGAAAGAAGCAAAAGGGGGGGCAAAAAAAAGTGATAAGTAAGGGAGAAGGACAGGTGAGTAATGGAAACTTTATTCGCGTTCGAAAGGAATAAATTACTCGTTTCTGCTATGTAATTCACGCTTTCTTCGATTTGGCAAATCAAATTCTTCGTGTTTATGCTGCTTTTTGTATTATATTACTCAGAAAGCTTAAAAATTATCTCTGAAAATCCAGAGATAAGAGATAGATTTGACATGTATGGGACAAATGCTTCTTTTATCTGCACGCAGATCAAGTTTGTTTCAATTTTGGCCACCTGCCGATTTGGATAAAGTTATATCTCCTAATTTAAAAGAAGAGGATTCTTAAAGTTTAATTGCAAAGTGAGCGATTTGCCGAAAGAATGATAAAGATCAGATGAACGGTTCCAAGTAAACAAAACTGGAACCAGGAAGGGAATTTATTTTCAAGTACGGTCTATCGTGAGTTTGACTGAGAAAATTGAAGCCCGACTGGCTGAAAACATTAAAATATTTTTGATTAAAAAAAGAACAACGTGCAGCCAGTGGAGGCAAACAAAAATGACGTTGGTACAAGCCAGACGAGCATTCCAGGCAAAATGCAGCCTCTACTTATGCAATATTATCCAGCTGTCATAGGAGCTGATACAGGACGCATCCCAAATAGCTCATTTAGTTGGTTAAAGTGGGTGCAGGTTTTCCCTCCAGCGCCAGAGGTTGAGTTGTTGCGCTTCACCTTATATAATTTTTTTAAGCGTACAAAGCTTAGTTTTTAATTGCTCGCTAGATTTTAACTTATTTTTAGCCCTTAAATTATTGGGAAAGCGTTTTGTATCTGCCGTTTTTTCTTTTTAGTTTTTCCATAGAGCTGGCTTAATATGTTGTTTTCCTTACTTAGCCAAGCAATTCGGCCACTTTATCGTCCGCCCAAAACGATTGTATGCTCTGAAAATTCATATTCATGGATATTTATGTGCTTTAAACTTACTTTTATGCGCAAACAATTGGCTGGAAATTTATGAACAACTGTTTGCTAAAGCTCAATGTTACCAGACATTGAGAAAACAAGATCTGGTAGCATCTGACACAGCATTTCATGAATTGACGTCGAATTCATAGTCAACTTTCGTGTAAGTCGAATTCATGAAATGGTGTTTATGCCCGCACTTTCGGACATATTTCATGAAATGATTTTGCAAAATGAGCATAGCATAAACGTAGTAAATAACTAAATGAAAAAAGTTTATGTTTGCTGACAATAGTAAGACCAACTAAGGCAAATTATTTGTACAAACTTATAGTCACGCATTATAAAATACAAAAATTGATAAGACTGAAATGACACAGTCTATTTTTATAAATTTGTTTGGCACAATTTTTTTGTTGGGGTGAACACAAAATTCTCCATTGACAATTTGACAATTTTAGCTGAAAGATAATAATTTTGTCTTGTAACTAATTGACAAATTGTCAACTAACAAATGATTTGTGCAGACAAATCAGCAGGAATTACTTGTGCAAACATATCAGCGGATATTACTTAAGCTTTTTTACAGAGACAAATAATTTGCCCAAACAATTTTGATGGAAATTTCGCTAAATAGGTCAAATTAGCAAACTTGTCGGCCATATTTAATCATATCATTTACGTTAGGAATCACAGTCATAGTTAAGTCCGGCAAAATTTGCAATCATGAATAGTTAGACAATTGTCAGAGTCGCGCGAGGAAAAGGAAAGCGTTGAGAGCGGTGCAGCAAAGGAAGGAGGGGGAGAGAGCAAACTTGTTTATGATCATGTGAGCGCAAGCGAGTATTTTATTAGGGGAAGAATATGAGAAAAATAATTTTTAACAAACTAAAGCTATAAAAATGAAAAAGAGATTTAAAACACAAGGAAGAAATTGATAATTAAAGGATGGGTTTTTTTGATTGCGTCGGATTTTTAGTAATTTGAGCTAAGTTGAAAAAATTTTTGACTCTTTTTAGACGCATTTTGTGGGGAACTGATACTTAGTTTTGTTCTCTTTGATAATTTCGGAAAATACTACCCTTAACTTTGAAATAATCAATCCCAAACAATTCTACGATTTTTTCAATGCAGATATACTATTTTGGAGTCGAATAACAGAAGACTTGTTGAATATTTATTTTTGCAAAGTAGATGGGTTTGTGACAAATTATTACTGTTTATGTGCCAGAATGCAGAATTTTTGCCAAAAACAAAATTGTAGTATTTTAAAACTATTCAATAAATATATCGCAAAATATTGCAAAAATTGTTTATTATCGAGACGTCTAAAGTATATCTTCGGTAAAAAAATCTTGGATATTTTTTTAAAGTTAAGAATTAGTAATTTACGAAAGTATTAAAGAGAGCCAAAACAAAACTATAGCTTCTCAACAAATCGCGTCTAAAAAGGATCAAAAACGCACTTTTTGCATATTAAGCTCAAATTACTAAAAATCTCGATGTGATGGACCATTTCTGAAAATGGGTTCGTGTTTAGCACACGAAAATTATTTAGAATTACCACCAACCCTTCAATATACTGGACCTTGTTGCCTAGTGTAGTTTATGTAATGATTTACGAAAACATCCAGAAAAGTTTTTTAATTATTTGCGGATGTCAATTTCGACGTTTGATTAAATATTTAAAAATATTAGCAGTAGATTGCAAAATCGTTGGTCAAATTTTGGTATTTATCCCATATTGCCTTGTCAAAAATTAATATTAATAATAATATGCATGATTTACAAATAAAACAAGCTAAGAATGCAACAAAAATTACGTGCGATCTGAGCGAGTTCAAGCGAGAAAGCAGGTTGGAAACTGCTTTCTCGCATCGCTGTCGCTTTATCGCTTACTCTCGCTTATCGCTCCGCCCTCACTCTGACACCTTTTGAGCGATTGCATTAAAAAAAAGGTTGCAGTGGTTTATCGCTCGTTCTCGCCCAATATTATCGCATCGCTTCTCGCGCGCACTCTGACATTAGCCTCAAAAATAGTTTAGCCAAAAGCATAAATTTTTTTGGGTAGTTTGGATGGTGATCCAAACAATTAAAAATTTTTCAGTCCGTTTTGAAATATAATTTTTTCACTTTTTCGGTAGGTGCTCACATTTTAAGCCATATCTGACTTCAAATCAGATAGAGTCAAGCAAGATATGAATAGAAAGGCCATTGAACTGCCAGTAATTGCGTAAAACATTGTTTTTAAATCCGCTTAGTAGTTTGGATACAATAAACCAAAAATTTCAAAAAATCAATTTTTTACTCAAAAATGCAAGAAATTTCATTTAAACGCCTAGAAAAATATAAAAAAATCCAAAAAATTTTATTCACTTAAGAATCGCACTCCACGAAGAAAATGAGATAACGATTATCAAATTAGAACAAACACAGAGCTGGACAAAGAAAAATTGGTATTTTCGAGATTATTCAAAATAAATTTCTTTGCTTCGACTTTGTTCCGTTCTTGATTTAATTTTGTTCTGGCTTTTTAACTTAGAAAGTGACCAAAAGACGAAGAAAAATACAAGATTATTTTTGTGTACACATTTTGTTATATTTACAAATTTGAATGTTATTTCACAATTGACCATTTACGGTACGTTTCTCAAATACTTATTGTCTTCGTAAAAGTAGATTCTTATAAGAAAAATAAAAATAATTTTTTTGATTTTTTTTTATTTTTTAGGCGTTTAAAAAAGGATATTTATTTGAGATTAATTTTAAGTTTTGGATTTTATCCAAATATAATTAAAAATTACCAATTATAATCGTTAAAGAACTATGAAGTCAATATGCTAAAAGAATAAAAGTGAAAATTCATATTTCAAAAAGAACAGAAAAAATTGAAATGATTTTGGGAACATTAAGAAAAAAATTTTCATGAAATGGGTCATTTTTTTATTTTTGTCAACAGGTAATTTGTATCCAGAAATTTGAGCAAATTAAATGTTTGGCAAAATAATTTGTGCAAATTTAATTCTATCTTTTTGACCTTAAAAAAGGTAAAACAAATTTGTACAAATTATTTTGCCAAACATTTAATTTGCTCAAATTTCAGGGTAAAAATTATTTGACTAAAATTTTGTTGTCTTTGGTCAATTCTTCTGAAAAAGCACAACCAAAACTTTGGATTTGCTCAAATTTCAGGAAATTATTATTTGACTAAATAAAATTTGACAAATATATTGACAATTCTTCTACAAATTCTGTTTGTATACTAGACCAAATAAGTTTGCCAAATTGAAAATTTCACACAAATATGCAAAATATTTGCTCACTCACCGGACAATATTTGATCTGGTAACTATCAATGGGTTCGCCATTGTCTGCGGGCACACCCCAGCGCAGTTCAAAGTGATCCGAGTAGGGTGACACCACCACAGGTTCCTCCTTATCATTCTGTACGGGATTGTGCAACGGTTTGGGCTCCTCCGGGGCTGAGCGACGCGGCGTTGACTGTTTCTGATTGACACCCCAATTGCCCAGTCCCACCTGATTCCTTGCCGCAAATCTAAAGCTATATAGTGTCTGTGGTCGCAATCCTTCGACAATGTAGGGTGAATCGGGGGACCAGCTGCGATTCAGGGCCGTCGACCAATCCGGATTGTACTCCTCCTTGTACTGCACACTAAAGGCCAATATGGGCAACCCCAGTTCGGTGGGTGGACCACGTATGTCCCAGGTCATGGTGGTGGCGGTCAATTGACGGGGCGTGGCCGCCGACACAAAGTCCGGGACGCGTGCCTCCTTCAGTTGCATATCGTGTTCGGCCGAGCCATGGATATTGGTGGCAATGCACTTGTAGGCGGAGTAATACTGACGCGTCACGGGATGTACAATGAGATCACTGCGTGGACCGGTGCCCACTATATTGAGATTGGTATCATACAGATCCTTAATGTTGCGTCCATTCCAACGCCATTCAATGGTGGCATTTGGTATGCCCATGGCCAGGCAACTGAGATTGGCCTTGCGCTGTTCCCAGCTGAACACGGGCGGCAGCTCCTTCATGTGCGAAAAGTCTGGTGGGAATTCCACGGCAATATGTCCCGTCTTATAGGCGGTATCACCCTTGTTGCGGGCTATGCACTGATAGAGCCCATCGTCCATACGGTGGGCATTGGTTATACGCAGCGTACCCGAACTCTCGCCCCGCTCCTCATCGAAATAGGTTTCCAAGACAATACGCTGATCATCGACCTGAACTCCGGGGGAGTACTCCTCTTCGGTACCCCAACGGCGGAAGGTAATGGCCGGTGCAGGACGTCCCTTGGCCCGACAGGTGATGGCAATTTCCTTCTTACTCACTCCGGTAACATTGTAGAACTCATAGACAGCCGGTCGCACCAGGACATTCAATTTGGTCTTCTGATCGACCACACCAGCCGCATTCTTGGCTATACAAGTGTAGGTACCATAGTCATCCTGACTCACCGAGTTAACAGTGAGCAGACCAGTTTGTGCATTGACCTGAAAACGATCGGCAGTGGCCACATTCTGTTGAGCGGCATCCTTAATCCAGCTAATCTCTGGCACCGGTTTACCCAAAGCTGTACAATTGGCGGCAAATGGTTTACCCTCAATGGCTTCCAGAGTGCTGGGTAAGAGGGTAATAACCGGACGTATGAAGACCTCGACGCGTATGGTACGTTCCAAAAGTTCACCGGTTTCAATGACAGCAGCACGACAGGTATAGATACCATCATCCGTCTCCTGTACATCACGTATAAGTAGACCATGGGTCTGTACCACATACTTGTCGCCCGTGCGTATCTGCAAGGGAAGGGGTATAACCGTGTAAGGAAGAGAGTCAATGTGGACCTTCGATTTTAAAGATTTTAAGACTTACCGGATCACCATTGCGCAACCAATCGATGGTTGGATTTGGATCTGCTTTCACCTCACATTTGACCACATAATCCTCACCCAAGATGGGATATTGATTCTCCGGTGCATTCGTCCAGGTAATAGCCACTGCAAATAGAGAGCAAGAAATGAAAACATTTCAGTCTCGTCTGTGCCAATATAATTCAAAACAAACTGTCCACACCCCATTTAAGCTGGACATCTCCAAAGAAGCAGCAGCTAGGCATGCCGATAAATCTCAGAAAAAAAAAATAAATAAAAACTGAAAATTCCTAAATCAAATACTTGCACACAATCCAAACACAAATACAAACACAAATAGCCTCAGTTGTTGACTAAGCAAGTGGAGCAGTTGTTGTAGTAGAAGCTGGCCAAGTTGCAGTCAGGAAATCACAGCTGAGAAATCTTAAGGCCTTAAGCTTCTCAATGAAGAGAAACTTGGTAAAGTTTTTGAAGTTTTTTTTTTTATTATTTTGTTTGGTGGGGTCAAGTGAAAAGGTTTTTTTTCTAGCGTAAAGGAAGAGTCTTGACTTTCTTGCAACCCTTATCGTAGACACAAACCCTTTTACTAGAGTTTTCACAACAAGAAAGCCAAAATTCTTTTGTGAAAAAAATATAATAAATAACCATTAAAGAGTTGAAATTCTTTATCATTTTTTTTAAGCAACTAGAAGATATTCATATTTAAGAGGTCATTCTCTGGATGATGTAAATGTCCTCAATATTTCTCTATATTTTCTCATAAGGTTCTCTGTGGACATAAAATCAAAGTTACTTAGCTTACTTTTTCGCATGTTTCGTCAAAGTGAAACATAAGGCTAGTGTGGCCAGACTTAAGAAATAATAACGCCGAAAATTTAAGCTTGTAGTGTGGGTCACTCTAATCGATTGAAAAAATTTATAACTATTTTTGCATGCTGTTTGGATATGATTATTGACTTCGACTAATCCCTCAATCAAATATCATTTTTGGTGGTATTGTTAAAATTTTTATGATGAAGTTACAATCAGAAAATTATTTTTCTATATTTCAGAACTGACTATTTTTTAAATACAGAAAAATTATTTTTCTGAATTTTTTTCCCGATTATATTAAATATAAATTTCAGTTTATCGCTGAAAGTGTAAGAAGGGCAACGTGACATTAAGTGGCGTCAATGTGAGTTAAACTGTTCAAAGTAAAACGAGGCCCACAGCCTATTTACATAGACTCCGTTTATAAGTTATTAGCGTTTTATAAGTTATTAGCCAGAAACATGCGAAATGTTAAGTTATCTTTTCGTTACTTCACATGTCTGTAGAGACCTTTGGGGTTGTTGTTGTTTGACAAATGATTTCGTATATTTCTTTTACTTCGGTTTATTTGCTATTACTTCCCGTATTTCATTACACTAAGCACGATTATTCGGATAATGCAAAAACAATTCATGATTAAGCTAATAATAATAACACAAGGCAACAAAATTAGGGATGCAAACTGGCTATAAACCGAACTAAACCTACTAATTCATAATATTAAACCGAACCGTGAACTGACCGTTTTTGGAAACTTTTTGTGGGAGCATTAAGCCTTGTCTTGAAACTCTCTTTGATATTATCGTAAAGTTTTAGTTCTTAGCTTTAAAATAAACTAAGTAAATATCGGTTATATGACGAACGAAAACTTGCACGAATTTCAAAAAGGAAAAGAAAAAGCTAGATTTTAAATGACTTTGAAACCAACAATTATCAAAAGATGCTTGCTGCGAAGGATAAAGCAAGGCTCCGCACCAACTCGAGCATTATAAACAATGCAGGCGAAGTATTGTAACCAATCCTCACAAGAAAAGGAATAAACATAGCACACATGTACAGGGTTGCCCATATTCGACGGACCCATGTTTTTTTTTTAAAAAATCAAAGAAAAAAATAAAAATTTGGCGGTTGGCAATCTTAATCATTTAATTTGTTCCAAGTAGATTTGTTTACATCAATTTTTGAATATGATATCTCTCAAATGGCCGCCTCTGGCGTTGATGGCGTATTGTGCCCTTTTTGCAGCATTTTCCATCGATTTCGCCAACATTTCGGCCGGAATAGCGGCTATTTCTTCACGAATGTTGTCCTTGAGCTCTTCTACGGTCCTTGGCTTGTTAACGTAAACCTTTGACTTCAAATATCCCCACAAGAAGAGGTCAGGCGGCGTCAAATCGGGCGAACGCGGTGGCCAGTCCAAATCACCACTTTTCGACATCAAACGGCCCGGAAACAATTTCTTCAGAAAATCGATTGTTATGCGACTTGTGTGCGGTGGAGCGCCGTCTTGTTGAAACCAGAACTGCCTCATACGCTTTCGACGAATAATTGGCATCACAAAATTGGTCATCATGTCGCGATAACGCTCCTGGTTGATGGTAACAGCATGGCCATTTTCATTTTGGAAGAAAAACGGCCCAATGACCGTTTTCGCACTAACGCCGCACCAAACTGTGACTTTTTCGTCATGAAGAGGCACTTCTTGAATCTCCTCAGGATTTTCAGTGGCGTAAATACGGCAATTTTGCTTATTTACGGTCCCATTCAATGTGAAATGGGCTTAATTTTTAATTTTTTAAAAGCACGTTGAGTTTTCACAATTGACTTGTTCTGTTGAATGTAAATTTCAACTATTTCAGAGCGCTCGCGTGGCGTGTATTGTTCCATGGTAAAAATCTGCTTGGACTGACGCTTCAAACGCGGTATGTCATTAAGCGATCTGACATCTCTGTCAAAAGTTATGGCGTTGCCAGATGGGTCCGTCGAATATGGGCAACCCTGTACACTTAAAGACAGCCCTGTTGTAGATTAACCAAAAACCGCTATCTACACGGAATTTTTGATAGAACAGTTTTGCTCGCTAAGGCACAAGAACTCGCCCTAAAGCTTAATGAAGACTATGCTTCAGATTGGAGCGGTCGTCAGAGTTGCTGCAAACTAAGTTCTATTAACTTTGCAAAGATTCATAGAGAATCCAGTAAAAATAATACAGCAAATAAGCCTCTTTTAACTCAAATTATTTGCTGATGCCTCTAGATTGTACTTCAAGGCTCCACCAAACGGAAACAAGCATGAAAGTTGAAAAGGATTCAAAAGCCAGAAGCTATACTGATGATTTAGTCCAATGAATCTCAAATGTCATAAAAGTTCGAAGTTGCAAGGTTCAATCCAAAAAGATGCCGAGTACATTCAATGCGACAGTGATCTTGCCTGATTTGGAATTATTTCGTACGAGAATATTGGATCATCGTATCGTATTGGATGAAAATTAAAATCCATTTGAGGATAATAATTTTGCTAAATCTGAATATATATTCTAGCCCTACTAAACTTGGATTCACTACCTCGACATTTTTCTTTAATTTAATAATATTACATTTTGAAGACATTGAAGATCCGATTTGGAAAATGCAAATGCCATTTAAGTTATCAATAGCTACATTACATAAGTATTAACTATTTGTCGTTAAAAAAAAAAACAAGAATAGGTACTTAAATTAAGTAGGGTAGTGAATATGTATTTATGTATGTTTAATGTGATTTATTTTCATGTATTTTATGAAATATACAGACTCCCTGAAGAAGGCAAAAAATTTGCCGAAACGCGTAGGAGGAAAACTGAGCCAAAAAGTGTTTTGAGTGCAGTGAGGAAAGACGGCTAAAATTAAGAACCTCGAACAATCCAATAAAATGAACATAATTCACTAAATTGTTTATATGCATATTTTTGCTTCCAGCAGATAGATTGCTTATATGCAAATGATTTGCATATAACCGATAACCGCTTAAATGCAAATATCGCTTATATGCATAAATATTGCTGCATTATAACTTTTGCATATAAGCGATATTCACTGTATTGCAAACAATTCTACAATTTTTTTAATTGAAGATTTACCATTTTGAATGCAAGTGTTCGAAATGACATTATTTTATCCTGCCCATAAGTATGCAATGAATATTACATATTGCTAGCCTTCTCTACTGTTTGTGCATTGCATACCTTTGGGCATGTGTTGTTTAAAAAGGTATACCTGTCTTGGCTTAAAAAAGTCGTAGAATTGTTTGGGATATGTTTTTTTTTTTAAGCTAAGCAACGGTACTATAAATTGATTTAATGAAAGGTTCGATCGCAAACCTACAAAACGATCCCAAAAAGGGTTAAAATATGCATTTTAAGCAACTTTAAGCTCAAGTAATCCAAAGTGCAAACTTGATAAACTATTTTTCAAAATAGCTTGGTGTTTAGTACACAAAAATCTTTCTTCTATGAACTGGGACTTGTTGCCTAGTGTAATTTAAGACAGAGTCTGATATTTCAACTAAAACGAATTATATTTTAATTGAATGAAAATTTCAATGGAGCCCAACTAATACCGAGTAAAACCGTCAACAAATTTCGATATACTAGAAAAATATCGAATGCTTAATGAGATGGCGATCAAATATGCAACGTCACTATCATCGTAAGCCCCAGCAAATATAATAAACGACTCGCAGCTTTCGTTTGAAAAATTAATTGTACTGAAGGCCAACAAAAATTTAATTGATGCAATAAAATTGAAATTATTTTCAAACAAACCCATGTGAGACTGGGGCTTATTAATCAATACAGTTGGGTATTTTTGAGCGTTTGAACTAATAAATAATTTAAGTTTTCGCCATCAAATACATAAATAATTGAACATTTCTAGCTGAATTACTCAATAATCACACTTTAAGCCCAATACGCAACGAGAAGCTAGTTAAAATCTCATACAAAATACTTAACGTCTCGTGTCAAATTTATGTATGAGATTTTTACTTTAGTTCACGTTACTTCTCGTCACTTTAACACTGCGAAGCTTTACAGGTACAATTACTGAAGTTATTGTTTAAGTAATTACATTTTGGTTATATTAACTCAATAATTGTAAACGAAGATTTTTTTCGGTTTCCTTTATTTTGTCTCTGTCTGTCTGTCTTCTACTTTCTACTGCGTTCTTCTCTTGGTCTCGTCATTCTTTCTTCATTTCTTACCAACACCTTATTACTGAAATATTGATATGTTATTTTCAAACGATTCCAAGGACTATCTTATAATAATTCCACTTCCATCTCTTTCCACATTTCCTACTTGACAGTGTTGCTCAGCTCATTAAAAGTAACCAAAAAACCGAAACAGTGTTGTCAAATGCCTTTTATGGTGTATTAAGAATTGAAATGCCACAAAATCCCCGCTGACCGCACTTTCAACAGAATGGAAACACCCAACAGCAGTTAGTTAGTTATCAACACCAGGAATATATCTCCTTTACCCATCCAAGCCTCAAACCAACAACCAGGCAACAATAACAACTTTGTGTGTGAGTTGACAACTCACAAGTTGCATTTAGTTAAGCAAATAAGCAGGCAAAGGATGAGAAGCTGTGCTGCTTTCTCTAGTCCAACGGCAAATTGCCAGGACTTGCTTATGAACTAACAGGGACCAGGATATGCAGTGGCATATTTGCATATAACGTTGTTTGTGCCAGTCACAGCTTAATATTTCAATATTTATGCTTTTAATAAATGCATATGCTCCAAGACAAATATCCTTTGGGCCATATGACCCCTCCCCCCCACCCCCAAGTATCCCACAACAGAGTTGAGGAGTCTATTAAAGTGCATTTAAAGCGAGTGTAGAGCAAATTATTATTATTGGGCCAGTTGATGGACCGTACCAAAACAAGTTCTAAAAAATGTCAAATTTTTCTAATTAAACACACCTGGTCACACTTGAAGTAGTTTTTTATTGCGTTGCATAGTTAAGCATTGCATTAGCCCTTTACTCGAACCGGAAATTGCTTTGGGTTGAATAGGAGGGGTGGAGGTGGATCAGCCGCTGCTTTTCATCATGTTCAAATATTTACAGTTTATTTATAAATCAGTGTAATAACAAGCCATCTGTCTGTTTGGCTCTGTTCTGGCCCGGCAACTGTCTGTTGGCTGTCGAATCCTTTGAGCCAAAATGCTTGATGTCCGGCATTTTGGTTTGCCCAAAGCCGAAAAGGAGAAAAAAAAAAATAGTACGAAAAGTTTGTGTAAAAACATTTTCTATTTCCAATTTTATTGGCAGTGTAAGTCTTTGTCCATCTCCTCCTCGTCCTCCACCACCCCCTCCTGTCTCTGTCTGGGTGGAGCACACCCAATATAAAATAAATAAAAGTTGCTGCTGCTGTCATTTCTTTTTTTTCCAATTTTTTTTTGTGCTCCCTTTTTGCTGTTGAGCCAAAGGCAAACAAGGTGCAAGTTGCTGCTGCTGCTGCTGTTGCATTGTCGTAGCGTGTGAGATTTTGTTGTTCAAACACTTTTCGCTGCTTTCCTTTCTCTGACGTCTGATGGCCAGCAACAGCAGCAGCAGCAACACATTGCAACAACAACAAAATACAAAAAAAAAGCGATGAACTAGTTTACGATTTCATTATTAGTTTGAACAAGGACAGCAGCCAGGAGAACCCGCCAGGATCCCAAAAAACATGACTCACAACTTATTGAAAAAGTTGTCTCGTTGGCAACGAAAAGCAGCAGCAAAGTTATTAAAAAAAAGCAGCTAGCAATTTGATTTGGTCTTCAAGTTGAATGTGTAAGGCAGGTCGAGAGAGCCCTGAAAAGTAGGCAATACTTTTGGGTTAGTTTGACAGTTTTTCATTGCCAGCGACAAAAAAACAAATATTAATTAGTTGGGCCTAAAAATGGTTATTTAGTCCGGGCCCACTTCACGCCAAAACCTTCCCACTTCAAGACCCAAATCCCACCTCTTCACACATCCTCTAAATCCCACACATCCCTCCCACTTCCAAAATTCACTTCCTAGAGAGGGTATCTTTTTTGACCTTACAAACCGAGCTTCAAGTCAATCGGATGAAAAATAGTTATATCTGCCATTTTCTCGTGGGCGATTTTCCAAAATCGGGAAAACACGTTCGAAATATTTCAAAAAGTTTAATAACAAAATAAATTTATTTTTTATGAGCGTTTCGTGAATTTTCCAAAACCCCGTCTTAGTAATCTTTCACCAACCACTAACAGAAACTCCTGTCCAAATCTCTATTAGTCAGTGAATCAGTGAAACATTCAGTTCTCTCAGAATTGAATATTTAAATAAAAAATTTTTTTTTGAGCGTTCGTACTCAAAGTATTCGTTCTTTTTTGCGTCATACATTCCCCAATCTACACTTCGAATTATCCAAAATATATATAAAAAAAACAATTTAGAAAGTCGGTCCAACCCAACTGTAATATACTCTGCATCTGGAGTTGCAGCTGATGGCAACGCTGCAGACCAATAGATGGAGCCACTGCTTGCTTTAAACCATGTTGAAGGGTTTTCCAAAAGTAACCACTAGATGACGCCACTACTGAGACCTTGGGGCGGTTTCAGTTCCAGTTCATCCAGCTCCAATCACAGATCCAGTTCATCTAACTGGTTCACACATCACTAGCAACTATCGATGTTCGATACTCCCGCCTTTTTATGTATCTTGCATCTCTAACTCACACACACACACACACACGCTTGTCTCTTCGCCATTGTGTTACATTCATTCTTACTGGCAACACGCCGTCTCCAATAAACCGAACTTAAACCCTAATCTGTGTTTTAAAGTAAATAGTTTATGTGGCGTAGCCACAACCCAGGAAGCGAGCGCTGCGTCATAACTTGATTATAGTTCATCCGATGTTTATCATTCCTTTGTTAAAACGATATTTAATACATTTTTATATGAAACTGTGGGAGATATAACGTATTGTCCAAATTGCGGGGGCTAAAGGGGGCGTGACAAAAATTGAAAATGAACTTAATCTGACCGCAAATATTGACACAGCTTTAGATGAATCGCTAGGTCGAATAATATTTGGAGCCAACAGCTGATTAAGAACTCCTCCATTGTAAATTAAAGTAAAAGCTTTTTTCGACGATAAATTCGATTGTAAAATTAAGCTCTGTCAAAAAGACACTTTTTGGATTCGATTGGATAAAGTCCAAACCAGATCTCCACCAGGTCCTCACCAGTTCTCCACCAGATCCTCACCTTATCCTCACCTTATCCTCACCAGATTCCCACTAGATTCCCACCAGATCCCCAATAGATCCCCAACATATTCCCACCAGATCCCCACCAGATTCCATCGGATCCCCATCAGATCCTCAATATATCCCCACCATATTTCCACCAGATCTCCACCATATCCTGACCAGATCCACACCAGATAACCAGCAGATCCATACCAGATCCTCCACTTCCACCTCACACCATCCCTCTCCGCACAAAAGAATCTGTCGCAAAGACAAAATTTTTCTAGTTTTAGTCTCCCAGCTTCGCTCTAATACCATATTTGATTTTCACAATTATTAATTTTACAACAAATATTACACCCAGAGAAATCTAGCACGAATCGGCGAGACTGAAATCGGCTTCAATTTAGATTTTTTTCTTCTTGACTTTTTAAGACGAAAACTGCTTGCATACGAGAAGACAATTGATCTTGACTTCCAACCTGTGGGCGAGGGAAGTGCGGGGAGCCCAACCGCAAAAAGAGAAAAATCCGCCTCTCGCGCACGCTTCGGCTGACACGAAGGTGCAAACTAACAAACGCGTTTTTAATTTGTGATAGTGTTCGTACTTCCGTGTTTTTGCGTTGAGCAATTTGTGTTGATGCGTGCATATGCAGACATATGTTTTCGCATCACCTGCTTTATCCGTATCGCTTTAGTCAGGGGGGGGGGAGAATTGGCAACGCCATCGATATCAGATCGGTATCATAATAGTTTGTGGTAGTATTTTACCATGGAACAATACACGCCACGTGGCTTATTGAATTTACATTCAACAGAACAAGCAATTGTGAAAACTCAACGTGCTTTTAAAAAATTAAAAAATGTGACCGATGTGTGAATGGGACGTAAATAACAAAATGCCGTATCATAAGCCTAGGAGATTCAAGAAGTGCCTCTTCATGACGAAAAAGCCACAGTTTGGTGCGGCGTTAGTGCGAAAACGTCATTGGGCCGTTTTTCTTCAAAATGAAAATGCCTGCTGTTACCATAACCAGGACGTTATCGCGACATGATACAATTTTGTGATGCCAATTATTCGTCGAAAGCGTAGGCAGTTCTGGTTTCACAAGACGGGCTCA
The DNA here is from genome assembly GCA_018904235.1 of Lordiphosa stackelbergi. Lineage (NCBI taxonomy): Eukaryota > Metazoa > Arthropoda > Insecta > Diptera > Drosophilidae > Lordiphosa > Lordiphosa stackelbergi. The sequence goes on along the minus strand of JAEIFU010001671.1, from coordinate 12,094 downwards.
CCGAAAAGTGATAACATCGATTTTTGAAGAAATTGGCGTTTATGTCGAAGTGATTGGACTGGCCACGCGTTGGTTTGCGCCGTGATTTTCTTGTGGGATATTTGAGTAAAGGTTTACGTTAACAGCCAAGGACCGTAGAAGAGCCGCAACATTCGAGAATCCGCTATTCGGCCGAAATGTTGGCGTCGTGGAAATGAAAAGGGACTACGCCATAACGCCAGAGCGCATTTTGAAATATAAAAATGTAACAATCTTTGGAAAAATTAAATGATTAAGATTGCAACCGCAAATATTTCTGTTTTTAGAATTAAGTATTGTATATAAATATAAGCCTTTTTTGATTTTCATTAACAATAAATATAATTAAATAATATCAAGACTTTTTATGCTTACAACCAAGAAGATCTATGCTTGGTTTCGAGACTTTCCATGCTTACAACCAAGTACATCTCCTCTTGAGGTGAAATCTTTTCATTCTTCTTTTCAAGAAGAATTATTCTTAAATTCGAGACATTCCATGCTTACTACCAAGAAGATCTATGCTTGATATGAAGCCGACTTAATTTCAAACCAAGAATTTCAGTCTCAGAAATTCGTGCTTGATTTCAGTATTTTCGGCTTGGATCCAAGAATATTCCGTCTTACCGTACTTTTGATATCAAATCGGCTTGATATCGAGCACTATCGGCTTGGTTTTTTCTCTGAGTGTAGCTTTGGGAATGCTGAGACCTATTGTTTTGAGGTCGGACCTAGTGTACATAGATTTGTAGCACCATGGTGGCTGTTAAGCAAACCGTGGTGTGTTGTGGACTTCTCTGTAGCTTGATAGTATCGCTCGTACAATTGAAATGAACTAGAATTCTATTTGTATTGTTGAGAGGCCTCGACTGTTGTTCAGCATCATCTGAAATACATTTAGTCTCCAGTACAGTTGGCTAAGATATTTTAAGCTATTCTTTGAGTCTCAGATTTATCAAGAAATACTCCCTGGGAAAACTTCTGATGTAGCGAGTGTAGTGCTGTACCCACCGATTATCCTTGTATTCCTTGTTTTTTTGGGATTGCACATTTGAGTAATTTCATTTGTGGTGGGTAATTTGTCAACTCCAGAGTTTGTGTGCCAAAAGAAATTACAGTTTTGCTTGGATTTCATTACATGCGAAAGCATAGAAAAACAAAATTGATGCGCTTAGCACACAAACACACACACACACACACGTATAGAAGGCAAAGGATATCAGGAACACATTGCTCAATAAGCAGCAGGCATAACAAGCTGCACCCACTTTTAGACGGCTCGTTGGTTTCGCCAACTGCAGCTGCACATAAGTGGGCGCTTGCAAGCTTGAAAAACTGGAAAAACTTTTACGAGATTGATTTTTCTAAGCAATTTAAAGTTCGGACAAGCCTGTTCCCTGGCCCTTCCCTCAGCTATAGTGTTCAAACAGAAGTGGTAACTGGACCTGGGCACAAAAGTAAACTCGATTGACTGAAATGAAATCAAATATTTTGCAGCACAACAAACATTTCAGCAAGTTGTCCCGGTGAGTGAGTCACAACCATTCAACCATTTGTTTGATTTTAACCCAGGACAAGGGTCACTAGTTATAGTTTTGGCTTAGGCGAAGCAGCACGTTGACACATGCCCAAAGCAAATAATGCTGCTGAGCTGCTGCTGTCTCTTTCCCCAACATCCAACCAACCTAGCAACCAACAGCTGCCATAATCATCAGCGGAGTGTAACTTACCATAAGTTTTAATTGTAACGCTTGTCGTGAGCATTTCGGTATTTGCATACGAAGCTGTACAATAATATTGGCCACCCATTTCCACCGACAGCGAGGTAATCATCAAAGCCAAACTTTCGCCGGGCAGCGTCTCCGTGTACATGGGCGGTTGGTTACGTCCCGTTCTAAGGAAGGAAGCAAGAGATGGGGGGGAAGCAAAAGACAGAAAGGCAGTGGTAAGTAATATGCACTTCAATTGTTGTTGATATAATTATAATGTTTATGCTTATGCTTATAATAATTGTTATGAGCATTGTCGCTGTTAGTAAGTAAGTTTGTATGTATGTGTGTGTGAGTAGGTGTGGGGCAAGGGGAGGTATGCTAAATTTCTTCCTCCATTCCTACAGTGACGACTCATTTTGCATGCTCTCACAACTGAACGCTACGCACATTTCTTTCCACGAAATTTAACATAACAATTACAGAAAATTAAAATGGAAATTGCGTTTCTCTCCGTTGTTCTCGTTTTGTTGTTGTATGAGGTCATAGTACGTGAAATTTTATAGCAAGCAGCTGGGGGTAACAGCTGTTCCGGGGTCAGGTATATGAGGCAAAATGGGGTATTAAATTGCAGAACCTGTTGGTGATTCTAGGGTCCTTCGAGCCGGATCAAGAAAGCGAAAACAAGTCCCACTGAGTTAAAATTTTTCATCTTAACTAGAAAGATGCGATTTGAATTGTATTTATTTACATTAGGGGGGACATTTGATTTATGGAAAAATGTAAGGCCATACTGATACCCCTTTATACGATGAGTTTTGTAGCTGGGCCACACACGAGCTTAAATCGGGATAAATACTAGAATTTCGGGATTGAAAAATCCATTCTCAAGTCAATTCTCTCTTATACGCTGTTTACACTGCGGTCGTACGATCTTTTTTGGTATTTTTTGCCTGAGACTGACTTTGAATTTGGGACCGGCTGCCAGACCGTATTTACCCTAAAAATGTGGCAACCTTGTGGAATTGTTATCGATAGCTGTCATTCCGATACATATTTCATGCACCCACGTGGATTCAAAAAAATTGGCCGTTAGTTGCTTTTGGCACATCGGTCTCCCAAAAACACCCAAAACTTTTCTTCAAATGAAAAATGCAATAGATTCATAATACACTCGAATGGGGCTTAATTTTATTATGGCTCAGATTAATAATATGCTAATTGGTAATCACATAGCTGGTGGCTATGGCAGTCCCAGATTTGGGTACTCGTCGTAGCCGTGACCGTGGACGTTGTCACCACCTTCGGCTTAATCTCCACGGATTTGGCTGTGGGCAGTGCGGCTCATGCTCCTCATCCGACTCGATGCTTCTTCAGCGGCCTCAACAGCTGGCGTAGATATCACGGGTCTCATTCACATAGTGATTAAACATTCTGGCTTATAGGCCACCTCCTGTAATGATTTTAATGTCCACTATTTTGCTGGCCCGTTGGAATTTAATAATCTCGTCCGAAGAGAAGTCGATCACATTTGTTAAGGTGATGGGTATGTCTCTACGCACATCTTTGTTTCGATTTATCATAGGGTTGTTGTTCCAGCGAAAGTATTGTATCTTGGTGTAGAATGATGGATATGCTGGGACAGCAGATTGATGTCCTCCGATTATGGTTCTGATTATCCCTTTAAATGGCGATTAATGAAATTTTCCTCTTATTTCTACAACCATCTGCATCTCCCTAATCCCGTAAAGAATGTTATTTTCCACTTTGCAGACAAACATTCAAAATTTTACACCGAAAATCCAATTTAAAGTAAACAAATAACAGCTGATTGACGTTTGCGACTGTTCGCTCAATGTAAACACTTAAAAGGGCGTAGCCCCAGAAAAATTCATACGACCGCAGTGTAAATTCGGTGTTAGTTGGTTTGAAAAATCCGGGATTGACCAACTTCTGACATAGTCGTCTGTCCCGTCTGGAAGAGCTAGAGCAGCCAAATTTTTTTAAATTTCTGCCACGCTCACCCCCGCCCCCACAATATAAAACGTTGAATAACTCCCACAGATTTAAAGACATCGATTCCAAATTTCAAACTTACGTTTATATTCGCAATTTTTATAATCCCTGAAATTTTCATAAAGATCGGATAATAAATAGCCGAGTTAAAATGTTGCTGCCCCCCCCTCAGGAACACAGGAAGGCTATTATACATTTCTTCCCCTAAAAAACGGGTATATCGATTCTGTCTATAAATCTCAAAAAATAACTGATAAGTTTTTTATATTGCAAAATTTTGGTTGAACTTGGAGGACGATTGGTTGAAAGTAGGAACAATTTTTGATTTTAGTGTATGCGTTGTGAAACTCTGATATTTCAAAATCGAAAAATCGATACTTTTGTAACATCGCACTGTGGGTCAGAAATCTGTCATTTCTGAAGCAGCCTACACTCAAAAAAAATATTTTTAGATTTTAGAAATTCGATAAAATAATTTTTTCTTAATTTAAATTATTTAGATTTCTTAAATTTAGAAAGCAAACGAAAATTAATTTTCTAGAAATTATTAAATAAACTTATTTTATTTTTCTTAAATTTAGGATAATTTTCAGATATTTTCCTAAAATCTTTCTTAAATTTAGGGCAGATTGCCCTTGAATTAAGAAAACAAAACACGATTTCTAATGGGGCGAGCCATTAAAGTGAGTAAAGCCCTTTCTTAAGAAAAACGGTTCATAGAAAAGGTGAAATAAAATTAGAAAGATTACAGAAATAGAAAAAAAAAGGAAGAAGTAGAAAAGAGAGGAGACAGGAACGCTTCTCCTCGTTTTGTAGTTGACGCCGCTATGTGATGGCTTGCTTACACAATAATCTCCAACGAAGAAGGGGCGTGAAGATAAAAAGGGGCAGGCGGAGCGGTCAGAGAAGAAGGGGGCGGAAGACGCGGGGGGGGGTGAGTAGAAGAGGAAGTAGGGAAGGGAGGGGAGGTTGTGAGGGGAAGTAGAGGGGTGGATCCGGGGGGGTCGGGCGGCGCCATTTTTTTTTTCTCGCGCCGCGCTGCCTCGCTTAACGACTAATAGTTTTATAGAAAAGGAGCAAATTCTTTTAGAAAACATTTAAAAAAAGGGGTCCCTGCTAGGACGAATAATGGCGATTAAGTGTAGCTAATTTAAAGTGAATTTACTATAAAGGTGACGTACTCACCACAGCTGCTCTCTTTCAAAGAGCGCTATTTTATTTTATTCATTTTTTTTTTGACAGTATGAAAGCAATCGTCGTCGAAAAAGGTTGAGTAGTGCACGATTTTGTTCATTCTCTTCTTCTTTACGAAAAATCTTGTAAACAGAAAAACATGGAAAAGAATATGCCTATAACTCATTTAATATCAACATTAGACTGCGCTTACAGAGAAAATCCCACATTCACGTAAGTTGATATGGTATCAGCAGATGGGCTGAAGACGCCATCAACGGAATTTGTGGCGAAAATGAAAAGGCTTAAATCTTTATTTAACAAATTCAATGGCAACAATATTTGTCCAAAACCATGTTTCCTGGCCGAAATGTTGAGAAGTGCTGAATACATTAAATTTGAATCACAAACAAAAGATTTTTGTTTAAAAGAGAATAAAATTTCGGTAATTGTCTAGTATAGGGACCTTACCTCAGAAAATTCTAAAAAAATTCCCTTCGATGGACCGCGAATTATAAAGAATTTTCATGCAAAAAATTCGCGGGGGTCTTCCATGGTTTCTTTTTAAACGAATTTTGAAGTTTTAATTTTTTAATTAAAACAAGTCACATTTAATTGAAGTTTAATGGATTTTTAATTTGTCATTCAATGTTTCACATTAAAATGGAGTGCACAAAATGTCAATTTACTGTGTCCAAATTATTATCCTTATCGGAAGGAGAAGTCATCGAGTATTTAAAGCGCCACAAGTGTATTCTACTCGAAAAAAATGTGAAAATTGTGGAGCTGAACCAACTATTCTTTCGGTGCTGAAAGATGTGTTCTGCTCCCACAAAGGGGAACAGAAAGAAGATAAGAAAACAGTGGAACTTTTCTGAGAGTATCCGCACAAACACCTTTTTTGCTGATTCCAATACTATCCATCAAAGACATTGCAAATTTTGTAGTATGGGATACGTTCGCTGGAAAGGTGACCTTGGAAAGGTGAAAACACTCTTTGAAAATTATAAAGAGATATAAAAATCATTTCAGATTGCTGGATAAGTGAGTGATGAAGGGTTTCAACACGAAATTGTTAACCACACAAAAAACTTTGTGGATTTTGTGGACTTTGCGCACACGCAAAACATAGAAGACTTTGGCGGGACGTAAAATCCGAATTGCCTCATTTTGGTCATTATCATTATTTCGAATATTTGGCAAAATTTATGTTTCAAAAGGTTCCCGAGATCATAAAGATAGGATTCAATACATCTTTGAGGCAATTGGACTGCTGTATAATCTAACCTCAAAAAAAAGAATTCATGGGGGGGGGGGTTTGAAAAAAAGGGGGGGGGAAAAAAAAACAAGCGAAAAAAAAAATTTTTGACTCGCAATATAGTTAAAACTGGTTTTTTCGTTTATTTTTCTTAAAAAACACCCTTAAAGAGGATGATGAAGGAGAGGAGGAAGAAGAACAAAACTAAGTTTTTCACTTCCTAGTGGATAGGCATTTTGGGGATACCAACATAAAAAAAAATAGTTCAACAATACATATTTCTCAAAGCACATACACAGATACGTAAGTTTTATTAAGTTAAAAATTAAAACTTCAAAAATCGATTTAAAAAAAAACCATGGAAGACTCGTTTTTTTGTGCATGGAAATTCATCATAATTCACCATCTACCGAAGGGAATTTTTCTTAGAATTTTCTGAGGTAAGGTCCCTCTACTAGACAATTACCTTCATTTTATTTATTAGCAAAAATCATTCAGCTGTATGTTAGCTAAAACAATAACTAACGAAGAGCAACTGTCTTCTGTCTCAGAGTGCCGAGAGAGCGAGTTGAAAAAATTATGACCCCTCACCACATCGAAGTACGTCACCTTTATAGTAAATTCACCTTGAGTAAGTGAGATAATTTAAAAAGCAAACAAAGCTTTGTAATATGTAAATTCCATTGTAAAAATCCAAATTAAAATTGAAAAATGTTTAAACTTTTGTTTTTTTTTTAATTTTGGATAACAAAAACTTTTTATTAGACTGAAGGCAAGTTTTACAGAGAAGTGTATATTTATACTTATTAAAATTAAAGAAAAATTTTCCCATGCTGATAAGTCGTTTATGAGGTATAAACCCAAACTGGTACTGACTTTGACTGCTCACCACGCCGAGGATTTTTAGTCTATCTAACTGCTTTCATTGTTTTATCCATTTATTACACCTGCTCGTTAGATTCATTACTTAAAACAACAACAAAAAACATACAAAAAGAATAGTTTAATTAATTAAAAATCAATTTATTTTTTATATTTTAATTTACCTTCAGTGCTTCTAAAACTATTCTACATATTTTAACCCATATGAACACACTTATGATATAGTTTAACTCAGGGTTTATGGGCCTAGTCCGAGGTTTAGAAAACAAAAGCATACTCTACGGGTGATTGTATAATAGACTGATGTTAGATTTTATATGAGAATACAATTTTAAAAGCGATTTTATGAAAATCAAAGCAAAACCGCGCAAAAGCGCATTCAATATTCAAAGAAAATATTTAATGTGTCAAGAGGGAATCGCGAGGGGTATTTTTGGGCACTCTCAACGCAAAGTTGCCAAATGTTAATAAAACCAAAAAATGTAAGATTTTCCTAGTTATTAGGTGAACGCTTAAGAATTTAAATTTCTTCATATATTTTTGATAGCTGGTAGCGTAGTCGAAAATAATAAAACAAACCGCAGTAGGCAAATCAACTTTGAACGGCTGTCAATCAAAAAGCCATTTGGTGTAAAGGTTCCAAATTTTGGCATATAATAGCTTTATGAATTCAAAATCATTTCCGACGAATTGGAAATTTGGGCCAAAATTTCGGCAAATATCAGTATAGATCAGTGGTGCCCAAAATGCCAAAAGCCTATCCTATGGGATAGCAACTCATAATTCTGCCGGCGTCGCAGCCGACACACGCATAGAGAGAGAGAGAATACATGTGTTTTCTATAAATAGCACGCTCGGGGGCTTGCTCTTTCACGACAAGTGCATTCGTCTATTTCTTCTCTCACGACACATTCGTTTGTTTGCTTTTTGCTTATGTTTGACATAATGAAGTTTACTTCGCGTTTCGTTGCTACACACACAAAGTGCAAAGCTTGATAGTGTGGCTTTGGGCACCACTCTGATAGATACATCTGATACATCTCACACTGCCGACTCCATGTTTGAGCTCTAAACAACTCGACTGAATTAACTCACTTTGACAACACAGTTTAACTGAGCATGTTCAGCGAAACTGTATAAGCTTTAACCCAAACTACTTAAAGACATTGAAATCGAGTGGTTTTGCATATTCCATAAACAACAACAACAAACATTGGCGACATCAGCGACATCTTTATACCCGTCTAAGCCAAAAAAGAAATGCAATAAAAAATTGCCATAGCATAACCCCAGGCGTCAAGCAGACGACGACGAGGACGTTCCCAGAGACAATCAAAAATTTGATTTTTACGTATGCGTAACTCTCTCTCTCTCTCTCTCTCTCAGCTTTTTGTTTTCCTTCTTTCAACATCGCAATATTAAAAATCCAAACGCAAATATGCAGCGAAATTCCTTCTGTTCGCCGTCAACAGCTTTTGTTAGCATAATTTTGGGCGCAGCCCGAAGTTCTCTGTAGAAGGCAAACACAAACAGAGGAACAGCAAACTGGAATTTCTTTCCATTTTTTTTTTGCATTTTTTTTTGGCAACAAAATCGAACGCCACCGCCCATCTGCCTCGGCACACGTACTCCAACCAATATATAAAACCAATTACAGTCGTAAAAACAAAAGTGGGAGCCAAACAAAAGGTGGAAAAGACAGCCCCAAAATTGAAATCAACAGCAACGACTCGCAGAATATGCCAAGGCGTAGCGTACGCCCACACACCCAGTCCTCCTGCCCACCCACCCAAAAAAAAAAATGGTTCATTGATGCAAAGTTTTGGCTTGGACGTGGAATAATAATAATAACCGCTATGCATATTTAGTTTTTTTTTGTGTTTTTTTTTTTTGCTGCCGACCGAAAAGTTTTTTAATTAATTAGTACGTGTAAGCACCCCGCACAGTAGGCTACAATAATCATTTGTTTGCCTTTATGTGAATGAATTCATGAGAGCAAATTTTGCGAAATTCATAAACAAATTCATTTTTTTTTTGGGAAAGGAAAGTTTTGCCCAGGGAAGTTCTGTGTGTTTTTCTATTTTAAACAGGGTTTTCACTTTACCTAATAAGCTTAGAATCTGAGAACTGAAGAAAAAGTTATGAAAAGTATGCTTTGTTGTAGCTTTACGCACACTGTCCAACCACGAATTAAATTCGTCGAAAAAATGCCTAAATTACTCATCTACATTGCAAAAGTCAGTGACAGCAAAGGCAGAGCGAGAAAGGGAAAACAATTAAACAAAGATGTTGTATTCGTCTACCTCTTTTCCCTCGTTTTCCACCCGTCTCTTACTCATTCAGCTAAAAGCGAAGGCAAACATTCGCAATTAGAAAAAATGAAATTCGTTTCGCAAGAAAAAAATTGCAAAAGGTTTTGTTTTGTAGCCTCTGACATTTTCTTTGCTGAAATCAAACCTTGACTCCTCCCCACCCAGCCAGAGTATGTGTGTGTGTGTTGTGTTAATTAATTTGCCTAAAGACCTTCTTCAGTTGCGTGTTGGGGGCACTTTTTGGCGTCGACCAAAACTAAATATTTTGCGTGCCAATTAGCCTCGTTTCCTCTTTTGGCAAACTTCGTTCTCCGTTTTTTTCTTTTTTTTCTACAGCTGTCACTTTTAATTACCGCCTGGAATTATGCTATACTAGCTTTATGTAGTGTGTATTACGGCGGTAACCCGTGCAAAAATTTTCGGCTTGATTGTTTTGCGGGCGCCCACACAATTTGGATTCGAGCTGGCATTGCATACTTGCAGGCGCGAAATGTAATTAAGTTGGCCCAAACCGACCGACAAAGCCTCCCCCAAAAAAACAAAACTAGAGTTCTGCAGCTGCCAACCAATTCCCATTCACATCCCTTTTGGCCGAGTGGCGAGTATTCAGGGTACTCGCTGCTCGAGTTAATTAAAGCGATTAAGTTGGCATAGTTCTGTGGCCAGAACCATTGTTGTTGGCCAGGACCATTTGGCTGGTATTGGCCTGGCATCTGCATATGCATATGCAGCCTATGGCTGGTTATCTACTTACACTCTGTGGGCGAACGAGTTGTGAATAGCACAGGACATATGCACAAATCCTTGGCAGAGAGTTGTCTGATTTTTGTGCTTTTTTTTTCTAATTTTGCTTCCGTTTTTATCCTCGACTTGGGTTAAGCTTAGTGCAAGGTTCTGAGGCAAAATTAAAAATTTTTGCAGCAAATTTGTTTAATTTTCAATGTTTTAATTTAATTGACAAAAAATTCGTGGTGCTACAAGTGTCAGTCCAAGTCCTATAATCAGGGTTATATATCTGTCTGGCAAAGCATGTAATGTAATTAATTCCCATTTTATTATAAACATACCTAACAATGTTATTAAGCGTTACATTGAGTCGTCTCTGAGAAGCAGCATCACAGTTTCCGAATATTTCAATTCCATAACAAAGAGTAGGGTTCAAGCCCGTCTTTGCAATAAGGCGTCTGAGATTAGTCGGCAAATAACATTTAGTCAACGAAAGCTGCCTTAGTATTTTGTGGGGTTTCCCAGCGGCTTTAGTCAGTTGTTCATTCCAGCTCAGAGTGTCATTAAAATGTTGTTCTGCCATATAAATAGTTTCTGGTAAATATTTCGGTTGTTAAAATATATCGCCAGGCGCTACGCACTTGCTCTCCAGCTGTATTTTATCAGGATTGATAACTGATTGACTGATTCGTGCATATGTGATTAAAAGAATTTCAAAGAATTTCTCCAGCTCGCCGGCGAATTGAGGTTATTGTAGCCTCAACGTGCATTCACACGATTGACGTCCTCACCGCCCATTAAGTAGATTGGAAAAAATTTATGTGGTTCGTTTGTCATTGGCAGCAATGAGCCTACTTTACCGTACACTTGGCCTTTGATTTTAAAAGTTGAATTAAATTGCTGACCATTTGCCGCTGTATTGTGCATTATTTCTGTTGCTCTGAACGAAGTCAGGTCAAATGAAAGCATGAATTAAATCTACGAATGGTACGTGTGGGATTCTAAATGTACGTTAAGATTTAAAAATATAGGTTGAAAAACACGAACGTAAATTCGAGAGGTTTTGAATCTAAATTGCGTACGATTCAATACAAGTAATGTCTTAGAGGCCTTGCCTTACACGTTACGTGGCGAAGACGACTAAAACATCATCCCAATCGTGTTGCAGTCCAAAGGGCCGGGATATCAAATCTACCAGAGTAAGTAAAAAAATATAAATTTGTAAAAAAAAATTAAAGCTACACGAGAATGTAGGATTTCACACATTTCGACCGGGACTTCCAACCCACTACTTTTGTGTAGCTTTTCTGCACGCGAGCGTGGCTTTCTGAATTTACACGGCGCGTGTGGCTTTTCTGCACGCCGCATGTTGAAATGACAAAGCTAAACGCGGCGTGCAGAAAAGCTACACACAACCAATGGGTTGAAAATCCCGGTCGAAACGTGTAAAATCCTACATTTTCGTGTAGCTTTGCATTTTTCATACTGAATGCGAGACGAGTGATGTACTGAAAAAAGCGGAATGCACTCAGAAAAAAGCTTCGTGAACTCAAGGCGGGCATGTTTTAAGAACATTTTGTGCTCGGAAAATAAACGCAGAAAAAAGTTAAGTTATTTTTTCTTTTGATGTAAAAGTAAATTAACTTTAACATTTATTTTCATAGTTAGATTTCTTTCATGTTTTTTTTTATTAAATTTTTTAAATTCAAGTTTTTCAGAACTTCGCATTGCTACTTTAAACGCAAAAGTCGGCATCTTAACCAACACGACTATAGACTTATCGAGTTGCCATTAAGAAGCAAATCTCTGGTTGCTGAGAGATTTGCTGGAGTTCACTAGAGCTTTGATTTTATGTAGAGCGATAGGACGCCGTAGAAGTCCGCTTGGGCTAGTTTGAACGGTCGTTTCGTTTTTTAGTGATTGAATGATCGATATACTTGTTAGTGTTGTCGGTCAATTGTTCTGCGTGTGTTAACATCTGTACGGCGCACTTGTCTCTG